>CM069300.1:41985000-42052500 GCA_035609425.1 Epinephelus awoara
GCCTGTTGTTTCGTGCCATGACCGATAGGTACGGATATCGGTGTAGGCCTGGGGCGCAGGTCTCCCGGCGCTGTGCGTCTTCCGACTTAGTCTCGTGTTCTGCTGGGGGTGTTCGTCGTCAGGACTTGTGCCATGACCGGGTGTAAGAGAAGAGGCGTCTCTTCTAAGGGCCGGTGTAGGCCTGGGGCCTGGCGACTCTCCTTCCGTCCCTTAACAGTGGGCACCCCGCCGGGGTAGTCGTGTTGGGGCTGTTGAGTCCTGTGCCGTGGTCGGCCCTGGAGGTTCTCCTCCTGGGGCCGGCGTGGGCCTGGGGCTTGGTGGTCGGCGGATGCGGCATCTTGGCGTGGTATTGACAACCTTCATGTCCCTGTGGCTGTAGGTAGGTTCTGGGCGTGATTTTGCATATAGGTAGTGTCCCGTGGTTGCGGACTGGGATGGCCCTGTCGTTCACCTAGTGCACATGGGGCTACTTGACTATCTTGGGTGGCAGGCGAGTGCACCCACCCCCTTGGCTACTAAAGAGCCTGGGGGTTTCCCCCACTCTGGATCTAGAGTGACTTGAGGACCTCGGCATTCTGCTCAACCTCAGACCCTACGTTCGGGGGATATACAACGGACAGCAGGTCTAGTACGTACAGCCCAGGGCGCTGGCGTGCAATGGCGTATGCCGAGCGTTGGTAAAGGCTGTGCAGTCCTAGGGTTCATGGGACACGAGCTGAGTACTAGTTACTCTTTTTTCCCAATGGAGCGATCCAGCGGAACCCGCCGCCTGGCGACAGGTGGTACCCTCACGGCGCCCTAGGGTTTTTACCTCCACGGGTGGACCGTAAGTGAGGACCTCCCTCCGGGGAGTATAGGGCTCCCGGACGGATACGGTGTGTGAGACCAAACCTTGACGGGGCGCGGTTAAGCACGAGATAAGACGGCGGGGTAACTATGACACTCTTAAGATAGCCAAATGCCTTGTCATCTAATTAGTGACGCGCATGAAAGGATGAACGAGATTCCCACTGTCCCTACCTACTATCTAGCGAAACCACAGCCAAGGGAACGGGCTTGGCAGAATCAGCGGGGAAAGAAGACCCTGTTGAGCTTGTGGCTCGCTACGTGGTCGGAGAAATGCTGCCATTGTCTATGGTGGAGTCTAAATAGGTGGAGTAGGACTTGCTTACAGACATATTTCAGACTCAGGACTTGCATTATGCCTGGAACATGCCACCAATTATCCCTGGTCGTCTTTCATGGCGTGTGATGTCATCGGATTATTCTTGTCCTGTTTTTATTACTTTGACTGTTATTTGAGTCACTGCCAGAACTGTGTCTATTCATGTGCCAGCCGACATGTTGTTGTAGTCACCTAAAAGCGTCAGTAGATGGCAGGAGCTACATTTGAAGCGCCATATGTAAACTATCAAGCTACTGTATCTTCCACAAGAAGTTTCGACAAATGTTTCAGAATAAAAGTCTATTTAGAAAATGGAGGGATTCTCTCAGCCGAGGTTATAAGGGGCTTTTAATTTGAAATAAGTGTTGAGTTTGAAATGACGGTGCAATATGTTAACTTTATAAAGGCAACGGAGCGGATAAAAAGTAAATATATAAACACACAGAGGGATTAATAAATAACGGACCGTCTATAATGTAGTTTGTTTCAAATGAAGCTGGGAGCCTCTGCAGTTGTGGTGAGCAGAAGCCCCGCCGCTCTTTGTTAATGTTATTACTTTATGTCCAACTGTGAGGATGTACCATTGTTTGCTAGCTTGATGCTAATGTCAGTAACTTTAACTCAGCGGGTTGACAAAGTGCCTCTGCTGTTTCACACCATCATTTCCCCCTTTTACTCTGTGTGGCAACATCCCCAGAGGAAATATTAAAAACGCTGGGGTGTTGTTGTCATACAGTTGTCTACAGCAGCAGATCGTTCTGTGTTTCTACTGGTCAAAGTGACGGCTGTGATGGGAGAATTGGATCTCAGTGAAGGGCAAGTGGTCCATAACTTTAATTTTGGAGACAAAAAAATTTAGGCTTAGCGCCCTGTGGTCCATTGCCCAATAGGAAATGTACTCTAAACTACTTGAAAAGTGTTTGAGTTACTTTTACCAGGGAGTAACGTTGGAAGTACTTTTAAAGTAATTGAGTTACTTTACTCAGGAAGTAACGCAGTAAAGTAACTGGTTACCTTTTTAGAAAGTAACACAGTAACGTACTTTGATTACTTTTAAAGTAACCATTCCCAACACTGTATGTAACCCAGGACTCCAGATGATTCCTTCACTGTTGTCACTTTGACATGGAGTTATAAAGCATTACGAATGCTGAATATATAAATAAATAAATATTCCAACTCTCTCCCCATATATTGTAACTTTTTTCTTGAAATTTTTCAACTTTTTCATGGAATACTGCAACTTAATTCTCTCAATTTTTTTAAAACTTTTTTTCTTGAAATGTTGACTTGACTCGTTAATATTTTACGACTTTTTTCTTGAAATATGATGACTTTTTACTAGAAATATTACATATTTTTTCAAGAAACATTTTCAAGAAATATCTCTAAATAGATTATAGAATTTTTCACCATTGCCACAAATTCTCATGTTGGCACATATTCATATTTATTCATCATTTTTGTATTTATTATTGTATTTCATGAAAAAACTAAGACTTTTCTAGGGGATTGGAAAATGAATGTCTGGGGTCACCAAGGTTTTGCAGGGTTCAATGCTAAGGTTTTTGTACACTTGCCTGGTTGGGCAAGTTGGTCAGAGATCTACTTGCCCGAAGTCAGTTTTTACTTGCCCTATAAAAATTGTTTAATTTAAGTGGCTATCAAATAACAAAGACTGCAGTTATTTTTATGTTATGTAATCTTTATTCACACTGTATTTATTAATTAAAGCAACATGTATTGTAGCTTAATTCCTACACAAGTATGACAGTGTCAGGGCTTAAAGTGAAAAATTTGTCAATCATTCTCCATCTATAATTTTGCGCCCATGCCCACCCCTATTTATTTTTCACCCCTCTCTCCAGTTCTGCTGTATTAACACCAGGTTTAATATATTTTGCTTCCATCTCTCTACCCTGCTCTACTCTACTTCAACGCTACTTAGCTCTCTCTCTACTCTACCAGTAGACTACCACATCCACCTATTGCACAAAACGCACACAGCAGTGTTTCCCCCTAGGATGGAGTTGTAGCAGCGGAGGTGAAGCACACGCATGAAAAATAATTTTCACATGCGTGAAACTTTTTTGTATGCTTGCAAAGCACAGCCTGCTGGGATGTTTCTGTGTATCTACTGGTAGGCTACCAGAAGGGCTCTTTAGGACTAAGTACATACAGTACATGTGTGCACAGTATGAGCAGGTGAAAAGTCTTTCTAGCTTACATATGAGGTGTCTCAAGATTTACAATTGTATTGAATATAATAAAAGTAAAAAGTCACTTGACATGCTGCTATTTTGTGCTATGAAATATTTAAGTGCTGGAAGTTTATGTGACAACGCCTGAACGCAACACAAGCTCAGCACGAGTGCCGTGCTACGCTGTTTGTTTGTTCGTAACAGCAGTCTGTTGATGGTTATTTACACAGTGTCCATAACAATAACTTTGTCAGCTGACAAACTACAGCAATCGGGCAATCGTTATTGTTGAGCCCTGTTTTGTGACATCAAAGTGGAGTCACGAGCCAGAAAAGGTTGGGATGCACTGAAATCTTTATAACACATTTATAAAGCCTTATGAAAGCATTATAATGTCTTATGAATGTGCTCATATGCATTATAGAATAGACCTTCATAGAAAGTGTTACCGCAAAAGGTCCAATGTGACAGTTAAGAGTTGTTGTTGTTTTTTAAATCATTTTGGTAAAATTTCAAATATTCTGTTTTCACTTCGTCATTATGAGATAAGGAGTGTTGATTAAATTAAAAACAAATTTAAACTATTTTAGCAAAAGGCTGCAACATAACATAAAGTGAAAAAAACCTGAAGATTACTTTCTGAACCCATTGTGTGACTGACGCTAGACGGTTTTTTATTTGGATAGATGCAGAAGGTTTAATACTAAAATGTTTCAAGCATAGACTACCTCAAATAGACTTCTACAGTTGAGGTTATTATTACTCCAAGACACTAGATGTCACTGGCGCTGCCGGGTTACTTTTTGTGCTTTTGCTTCATCTCTCTCGGAAGATGGCGGTGAAGGAGTGCTCTCCCGCCCTGCGTTCCAGTACCCATACTACCATACTATTTAGTATGCCAGAAAAACAATTAGTGTGCCCCAATACATAGTATGTCAGATGCAGTTTGCCAAAAGTACCAGGATGTTCTACTGCATCCAGTCATATTTCACAGTATGCATGTCAGCATGCTTCTTTGGCCATTCTGACCCACAATCCTTTGCGCAGCAGAAGTTACGTCGCACTGACTGAGCTGCGTGTAAAACCAATACCCACACTTCTTTTGATACATGGTTTATTTAATTTGAGATACTAAGACACAGGAACTGCCCATTGGTTCGACAGCCCATTGTTCCGACCATATTAAACTCAAGTCTGTTCCGAAATCATCATGATGCCCGTGGTTAAGGTCTGGTTAGGTTTAGGCACAAAAACCATTTGGTTAGGGTCAGGAAAAGATCATGGTGTGGGTTAAAATGAAAAAGAAAGTGACAAACACATAAGCCGTGAGCCTGCTCTGCCTCAAGCCAGTCGCAGCGCACCATACGCCCACTGCGAGCCGTTCAGCACCACGGACAGTCGGACTAATGGGATGTCGAACCAATGGGCTGTCGAACCAATGCCATGGACCCCTAAGACACTACACATTAGGACTGCAATGATCTGATTATATACTGTCACATATCATACAGTTTTGCAAGAGTACGGTTACAACATTCAACTTTATTGTGATTATAGTATAATCAATGTTAGGGTTCAACTATGACTACAATATAGAAGATTCTACCAGTATAGGCAGAGGTGTAAGTGTGGTATAAATAATGAATGAATATGACTAAATATAAATACACTATGGGCCAGGCATGAGCAGTATAGACTAGCAAATATATAAATAGTAAAAGTCAAATACATATTAAGTAATGTAGTAAGAATGTGCAAGTATGTTACACTACAAATAAAAGTAATGTGAATGTAAGGCTGCTTCACGTGCAGACAGAATATACTGTAGTGCCAGCAGCTGCATAGCTGTAAATATATTTAACAACAAACATCTGCCAGCAACAGAGAGCTATGTGTGAAGGGGGTTAGTATGCTTACTGGTGACTAGATCAATAGACAGGTCACTAATAATAGGCTTGGAACTGTTTACATGAACACGTCAGTTTATTAGAAACAACAACATACACAGCAACAGAGCTCTCCGGCACCTCCGATGATATGCACGACTCTGGCGAGTTTGACAAGAGGAGATTTGCTGCATCTCGGAAGTACAACAAAACAAAATATTCAAATGTGCCGCTACGGACGGCGGCGGAAGTGAGCAAGAGGGTCGGAGTTCAGGGAGCGATGTGATGGCGGATGTAGTGTGTCCCAATAGTATGCATACTGCATGCATACTGCATACTACACTACATACTTTTTAAGGGCAGCTGCAGTACATACTAAAAGTATATAGTAGAAGTATGCGATTTGGAACGCAGGCCCGGACTTTCTTCACTCGCACTCGTTTTCCTCTCGCCAGTTCCTCCTCAATTTCTTCCCTGGACTCTGCAATGTAAACAACATTTGGAGGTAAGTTATGTTATGTTTAAGGAGAATTCTGGTCATTTTAAAAAATTTGGCTCTATTGCAAGCCTATCACTTGTGAAGACGACATTAGAAAAGTTTAATCAGTGAGGAAACGGAGCTAACACAAGTGCTAGCAAAAACAGACATTATTTGAAAGCTAAACTGACTTTAATACTGCCATGCGGTACAAATATAGTATGTGAGTCATCCTGTCACTAAGAAAATATTTTTAAATAAAAAGTGCTAGCCTCCCACAGCTAACCTTGCTAGCTAACATTACTGAGGCTGACAATTTTTTTTTTTTTTTTTTTGACGAACTTGAAAGGCTAAGGCACGGCTATATCCACGGCAGATATCCAAGTTGAGTAATGTTAGTTAAAGGTCTCCAAGTATGACATAAGTATGTTGGGTAACTTTACAGTAGTTGCTTTTAAACATTTCATTGTGACTGTTCATTGAAAATAAAGCTCTTGAATTGTTTTAAGCCATCATTAACTTTACTCACCCTTGAGAAGCAGAATTTGTCCCTTAAAAAAATCATCCTGCCAGCGCACCCAATATATTTTTAAAAGGTTGTATTCACTTTCAAAGTCCTTAATGTAGGATGTAGGAACAATTTCCTTACATCCATCATCAATATACTTGACATAAGCAAACTTTTTTTCCGGTTTCAGTTACCATTATCTAAAATCCCAATGAATTGTGATGTAGTGATTTCTACTTAAACGGCGGGAAACACAAGGCTATGTGCCCGAGCCTGTGCGCTGTTGCCATGGTAACAGTCTTCTGTCAAGTGTGAGAGATATGTTGATAGATAAGATCCCACTTCGTTTTAAAGCACTGCCTTACAGATTTTGATGGTTTGAATGAAATATAGAAAGGTTAGTTATGATTTGTTAAAAATTCACAAATGTCCTTTTAATGAATCTTCCCTTCATAATACTTCATAATGCTGATTTGGTGTTTACTTAGATAATGAGTGTTATATTTCCAAAAGTTGAATCAACACATCTCCAATTCAGTTCCAACAATAACATTATAATCTTAATGAAGGAGAATTTATCACAGAACTCTAGGCAGCATCACTTTTAGCTTGGTGTTAACACCAGCCAACACACATTTACTGAGAGATGGAGCAGGAGAAACACAGAGGGTGATCTTTTCTCATAGATTTGGGCGTCGAAACACATCGGGGGACACACAGTATGTTGAAAAGACATAAAAAAAAGTATGTATCAGGCTCAGTCAATAATTACTGCATGTCCATGTTCTTTTTTAAATTTAGAATGCCAAAACGCAAGTACAAGAAGTTCTTGGAGCCTAACAGTACAATTAAAATACAATATCCAAGACTGGAAAGTTGACATTTACATGTAAGTCACTTCATGAGAAATATGTGATAACCCATGTATCAGTTATATGAAATTCAATCTATTATTCAAAGGATCTATAACTTATGTTTCACCTGAGTATGTTCTTTTAAGGAAGACTGCAATGATCCACAGACTGCAGATGTTGAGGTGAGAGAGTAATGTGCTCTTCAAATTTGTGGTGAGACGGGTTCAGCGATACATCAATATCATACATATCGTTTCAGTAATCAATGATCTGGTATTGCTGCAAAGTGAAAATATTGTGTTGCACACAAACAGTAATTTGAGTTATTATGAAACACAATGCTGATTCATTTATAAATCCAATGGTTGTCTTTTTTTATTTTAAGTTTAAGCAAATGCATTTCCCATAAGTCTGTGCTGTCTTTAATATAATAAAAAAACATCTATTTTGAAATTGGCCAGCTTTTTTTCCACAAAAACTTTCAATCAATCAATCAATCAAATTTATTTATAAAGCCCAATATCACAGATCACAATTTGCCTGGCAGTATACATGTGTGATAATAATCATATGTGTATAATAAGAGTAGACTAATGATGGCAGCAGCAGCAGGAGGCATCTGGCAGGACCACGGCAGCAGCACAACCACACACGTCACACTATCCAGGCACCGCTGCGATATGAGTTAACCCTGAGAGACAGTGGAGCACAAAGGCTCCAGAGAAGAAGCCGAGTTAGTGACATCCAGAATGGCCGAGTTAGCAAGATGCAGTAATAGGATGTGAGAGAGAGAGAGAGAGAGAGAGAGAGAGAGGGAGAGAAAGTGCCCGGTGTATTATAGGGGGGTCCTCCGGCAGAGTAGGCCTAAGTCAGCCTAACTAGGGGCTGGTACAGGGCAAGCCTGAGCCAGCCCTAACTATAAGCTTTATCAAAGAGGAAGGTCTTAAGTCTAGTCTTAAATGTGGAGACGGTGTCTGCCTCCCGGACTGCAACGGGAAGATGATTCCACAGGAGAGGAGCCTGATAGCTGAAGGCTCTGGCTCCTGATCTACTTTTGGAGACTTTAGGGACCACAAGTAACCCTGTGTTCTCAGAGCGCAGTGTTCTGGTGGGATAATATGGCACTATGAGCTCTCTAAGATATGACGGAGCTTGACCATTTAGAGCTTTATAAGTTAACAGTAGGATTTTAAATTCAATTCTGGATTTTACAGGGAGCCAGTGCAGAGAAACTAAAACAGGAGAAATATGATCTCATTTGTTAGTTCCTGTTAGTACATGTGCTGCTGCATTCTGATTTAGCTGGAGGGTTTTTATGGATTTACTAGAGCTACCTGATAATAGAGAGTTACAGTAATCCAGCCTTGAGGTAACAAAGGCATGGACCAATTTTTCTGCATCTTTTCGGGTCAGGATAGGCCTAATTTTCGCAATATTACGCAGATGAAAAAATGCTGTCCATGAGGTTTGTTTTAAATGAGAATTGAAAGACAGATCTTGATCAAATGTTACTCCGAGGTTTCTTACGATAGTGGTAGAGGCCAGAGCAATGCCATCGAGAGAAACTATGTCATCAGATAAAGAGTCTCTGAGTTGTTTGGGGCCAAGAACAATAACTTCAGTTTTGTCTGAATTTAACAGGAAATTGGTGCTCATCCAGGTTTTTATGTCTTTAAGACAATTATGAAGTTTAGTTAATTGATCCCTTTCTTCTGGCTTCATCGATAAATAAAACTGTGTATCATCCGCATAACAATGGAAATTTATAGAGTGATTTCTAATGATGTCGCCTAAAGGAAGCATATATAGAATAAATAGGAATGGTCCGAGCACAGAACCTTGCGGAACTCCAAAACACACTTTAGTACGTAAGGATGATTCATTATGAACGTCAACAAACTGAAAACGATCAGATAAATAAGATTTAAACCAGCTTAGTGCAGAACCTTTTAGGCCAATTCAGTGTTCCAGTCTCTGTAGCAGAATTTTATGGTCAATTGTGTCAAACGCCGCACTAAGATCTAATAAAACAAATACAGAGACGAGTCCTTTGTCTGAAGCAATCAGAAGGTAATTTGTAATTTTAACTAGAGCTGTCTCAGTGCTATGATGCACTCTAAATCCTGACTGTAATTCCTCAAATAAATTATTATCATGGAGAAAATCACACAGCTGGTCTGCGACTACTTTCTCAAGGATCTTTGACATAAAGGTAAGATTAGATATTGGTCTATAGTTGGCTAACACCTCTGGATCCAGGGTGGGCTTTTTAAGTAGAGGTTTAACCCTTGTGCACCCCTTCAGAAAATGATGATGTTTTACCCTCTGTGCAAAGTCAGTTGTCAGTAATTGACAACAACGTTGATTTTAATGCATTATTATATTTTGAGCAGTGTGTGTTTATTAAAATATACGCCACCTTTTACCCTCTGTGCAAAAAATGTTCAGTTCCTAAAAAGTGCTATAAAAATATTATTAATGAATATTTTTTTTCACTTTCACTGCATTAATTCTTTTGACCAACTTCAATCCTAATAATAACTATTAAATTTACATGTATTTCTTCAATAATTTTAACCCTTTAATGACATTTTAGGAAGATTAAGACACATGTTTTAAGTGATAAAAAACATAAAATATGAAATATTTTTCATATACTATGTGCAAACTAGGATTTCTTGGGGGGGGTTATTACACCCTTGGATATGTCAGTAATTGACAACAACGTTGATTTTAATGCATTATTATATTTTGAGCAGTGTGTGTTTATTAAAATATACGCCACCTTTTACCCTCTGTGCAAAAAATGTTCAGTTCCTAAAAATTGCTATAAAAATATTATATATGATTTTCTTTTTTTCACCTTCACGGCATTAAATCTTTTGACCAACTTCAATCCTAATAATAACTATTAAATTTACATGAATGTCTTCAATAATTTTAACCCTTTAATGCCATTTTAGGAAGATTAAGCCACATGTTTTAACTGATAAAAAACATAAAATATGAAATATTTTCCATATACTAAGTGCAAACTAGGATTTCTTGGGGGGGTTATTACACCCTTGGATATGTCAATAATTGACAACAACGTTGATTTTAATGCATTATTATATTTTGAGCAGTGTGTGTTTATTAAAATATACGTCACCTTTTACCCTCTGTGCAAAAAATGTTCAGTTCCTAAAAATTGCTATAAAAATATTATATATGATTTTTTTTTTTCACTTTTTCTGCATTCAATCTTTTGACCAACTTCAATCCTAATAATGACTATTAAATTTACATGTATTTCTTCAATAATTTTAACCCTTTAAAGCCATTTTAGGAAGATTAAGCCACATGTTTTAACTGATAAAAAACATAAAATATGAAATATTTTCCATATACTAAGTGCAAACTAGGATTTCTTGGGGGGGTTATTACACCCTTGGATATGTCAATAATTGACAACAACATTGATTTTAATGCATTATTATATTTTGAGCAGTGTGTGTTTATTAAAATATACGTCACCTTTTACCCTCTGTGCAAAAAATGTTCAGTTCCTAAAAATTGCTATAAAAATATTATATATGTTTTTTTTTTCACTTTCACTGCATAAAATCTTTTTAACATCAGTCCTAATCATAACTATTAAATTTACATGTATTTCTTCAATAATTTTAACCCTTTAATGTCATTTTGGGAATATTAACCCACATTTTTATTGTCGAAAACACAAAATATGAATAACAAGAACTTGTGTGTGTGTGTATATGTATGTGTATGTGAGTGTGTGTGTGTGTGTGTGTGTGTGTGTGTGTGTGTGTGTGTGTGTGTGTGTGTGTCAGTGAGAGTGTGTGTGTGTGTGTGTGTGTGTGTGTGTGTGTGTGTGTGTGTGTGTGTGTGTGTGTGTGTGTGTGTGTGTCAGTGAGAGTGTGTCAGTGAGAGAGTTCACTCAGTGGAGCAGGAGCTGCAGATCACTTTCATGTGTACTTTGCATGAGTACTTGCTGCACTTGGAACACTGGGTCCAGACCTTTCGCTGATGTGTGCAAAATGTGCATTGCTTGCACCTCTTCAAGGGCCCGGCTTCTGCTTTCTTGGCTTTGGACCTGTGCAACCAGTGTGGCTGCTGCTGGTGTGCGCGGCATGCGGCGTCTTCAGGCCATCACTGGGGCAACTAGGGATTTTCCCAACTCCTCAAGAAACAGGCGCCTCCTAAACAGTTTCCTCTGATTCCAGCTGGGATCCACAGCCACAAAGAGGATGAAAGCATTATAGGAGGAGACGTCCAAGATGTTGCAAAAAAGGGCCTGTGGCCACCTGCAGGACCTCCGACGAGAGCTGTAGGTGCCAACAACCTTCAAAAGAAAAAGAAATGACCAAAGGAAAAAAAAAATTAATGCAAATATTCTTCCTCAACACAAATTATCATTATTATTATTATTATTTGTCATTCATTTATGAATATAAAAATTATTCAATAAAATGAACTAAATAACCTATGGCTATATCAATGGAGTAACAACAAAATAAATTGCAAATTGCAAAAATTAATGTGTAATGGCACATACCTTATGTAGGTTGTCGACTGCACCTTTGCAGTGATTGTAGTCAGTTACAATCTTAGGTTTCTTCTTTGGGCCCTCCTCCACTGCTGGCTCCCTGTGTTTTGTGCTGAGCAGCAAGACGTTCCTTCCCCTCTTTGGCACGTAGGACACAGCTGTTTGGGTACGAGTGAAGGCGAACACTGAGGACAGCGGTTCTCTCAGCCGGGTCTGTAGTAGCTGCGGGGGGGAGCTCCGGCTTGTTTTTTCTCAAGGTGCCCACTAGGGTCATTTTCAGCAGTCAGAGCCTCCTCCACAGAAAAGCGTCGCTTCATTTTTTGCTGTTGAAATGACCAGCCTTGCAAGCTACATGCACTTATAGGTTTGCAGCAAGAGCACCTGCGTAAACAAGCTGCAGTGAAATCCAAAATTGGTTGTGGAGTACTCCTTTGACCTTTGACCTTTTGATCACTACTTTTTATTTACAAGTACTGTAGTGTGCATGGGACTCCGTATTGGTGTGTGTGTGCGTATGTGTGTGTGCACGCGTGTGTCTGTGGGCATAAGAAAGGGAGAGAGACAGGGTGATGTGGAAAAAAAAGACTTTGCTTTGGTAATGGAGTGCTTTGACTTTTGACTTCAATTTTTTACAAGTACTGTAGTGTGTATGGGGCTCTGTATTCGTGTGAAGGTGTGTGTATGTGTATGTGTCTGTGTGTGCGTGTGCGTGCGCATGTGGGTGTTTGTGGGGGGTAGTCCGTGGGCATGAGAAAGGGGGAGAGAGAGGGGATGAGCAAAAAAGACTACTTTGGTAACGGAGTCCTTCTTTGATCTTTGACCCTTTGACCTTGATTGATTTCTTTTTTCTTTTTTTACAAGTACTGTAGTGTGTATGGGGCTCTGTATTCGTGTGAAGGTGTGTGTATGTGTCTGTGTGTGCATGTGCGTGCGCATGTGGGTGTTTGTGGGGGGTAGTCCGTGGGCATGAGAAAGGGGGAGAGAGAGGGGATGAGCAAAAAAGACTACTTTGGTAACGGAGTCCTTCTTTGATCTTTGACCCTTTGACCTTGATTGATTTCTTTTTTCTTTTTTTACAAGTACTGTAGTGTGTATCTGTGTGTCGGTATTGGTGTGTGTGTGTGTGTAGGGGGGTTGACAATGTAGTCTGTTTGCAGAAAATGAGAGGAAGAGAGATGGGATGTAAAAATGTGATGAGCAAAAAAAGACCTTCTGTTTCCCTGTGCACACACACACAGACTCTCTCACACACACACACGCACACACACAAATAATTTTCTCAATACACACATTCATACAACACTTATACATCAATACCAATACACCCAGACCATTTTAGTTGTAATCATGTATTCTGTTGCCAAGCAACAGTCAGAAATGCAACAGGAAGAGGCCTCAATGAAACAGCATATAATGGAGCCCTCAGCCATATGGTGTAAAATGACATCATATGATGAGAATTGTAAAAAAAAAAATTTTCAAGCCAAAAGCTTAGATTGAAAAGGTAGTAATATGTAAAACAGTGTTTTATGCTAAAATTAGAGTAGGATCAAAAATGTATGTTATAATGGGAGTCAATGATGCAAAAAATGTCTGGAGGGTAAAAGGTGAAGCTATTTTTTTTACACATATTATTATAGCCAAATTATCAAATCCAAGTTTGAAACTTTAAAACTTCATAAGAACCTGAAATCCTTGCAAAATTTTGTCCTGCTACCATGAACACAGGCAAGGTTATTGAGTATTTTTAATCAAAAAATGCAAAAAATGTACCAAGGGGTGCACAAAGGTTAATTACAGCTACCTTAAAAGACTGTGGTACATAGCCTGTTAATAAGGATATATTGATCATGTCTAATATATGAGTGTTAACTAAAGGTAAGTCCTCCTTGAGTAGCCTAGTTGGGATGGGGTCTAAGAGACACGTTGATGATTTAGATGAAGAAATCATTGTGGTCAATTCTTGAAGAGAAATTGGGGAGAAGCAATCTAAATATATATTAGGTCTTACAGCTGTGTTTGAGGTTAGATAGGTTCTATCTGAGGACAGGAGGTCATGAATTTTGCCTCTAATAGTTAGAATTTTGTCATTAAAAAAGCTCATAAAATCATTACTGCTAAGGGCTAAAGGAATACAAGGCTCAAAAGAGCTGTGACTCTCAGTCAGCCTGGCTACAGTGCTGAAAAGAAACCTAGGGTTATTCTTGTTTTCTTCTATTAAAGCTGAGTAATAGTTTGCTCTGGCATTGCGGAGGCCCCTCTTATAAGTTTTGAGACTGTCTGCCCAGATTACACGAGATTCTTCCAGTTTGGTTAATCGCCAATTCCTTTCAAACTTTCGCGATATTTGTTTTAACTTACGGGTTTGAGAGTTATACCAAGGAGCGAACTTTCTTTGCTTTGTTAACTTCTTTTTAAGAGGAGCTACAGAGTCAAGTGTTGTTCGCAGCGAGCCTACGGCGCTATCAACAAAATGATCAATTCGGGAAAGGTTAAAGGCGGTATGGGAAACCTCTGTTACTGAAGGACTTGGTATTGAATTGAAAGATGGAGTAATCATTTCCCTAAATTTTGCGACAGCCCTATCTGATAAACATCTAGTGTAGTAACTGTTGCTGAGTGGCGTGTAATCGAGTAGAAAGAAATCAAAAGTAATCAAATAATGATCCGATAGCAAGGGATTCTGTGGAAAGACTGTTAGGTTATCAATTTCAATTCCATACGTCAGAACTAGATCGAGGGTATGGTTAAAACAGTGAGTGGGTTCATGTACACCCTGACTGAAGCCAATGGAGTCTAATAATGAGATAAGTGCGGTAGCCAGGGAGTCATTATCAACGTCAACATGAATGTTAAAATTGCCTACAATAATAACTTTATCTGATTTAAGAACTAGACTGGATAAAAACTCTGAGAATTCAGATACAAATTCAGAATACGGGCCAGGAGCACGGTACACTATAACAAATAAAAGTGGCTATGAGGTATTCCAGGTCAGATGTAAAAGACTAAGAACAAGGCTTTCAAATGAATTATAATCTAGTTTAGGTTTAGGGCTGATTAACAGACTTAAAATTAGAGTTAAAAATGGCTGCAACTCCCCCTCCTCGGCCGCTGCCTCGAGGAATGTGGGTATTATTATGACAGGGAGGAGTGGATTCATTTAGAATGACATATTCATCTTGACACAGCCAGGTTTCAGTGAGACGGAGTAAATCAATATGATTATCTGATATTAATTTGTTTACTAACACTGCTTTCGACGAAAGAGACCTGATATTAAACAGTCCGCATTTAATTCTCCTGTTTTGTCTTTCTGTCACAGAAGAGGTTTTAATTTTTATGAGGTTGTTATGCACAACTCCTCTTTGTTTAATTTTAGATTTAGATAATTTAGGTGGTCGGGGGACAGACACCGTTTGTATAAAACTATGAAAACTATGGCTGGGTAAGTGAACTAGAAGCTCAGAGAGGCATATAGGACTGCAACTCTCTGTCCTGGCCTCAACTCTGGGTTGTCAGTGATTTAATTTACTAATAAAATTTGCCAGGTTCCTAGAAATGAGAGCAGCTCCATCCAAAGTGGGATGAATGTCGTCTCTCCTAATGAGACCAGGTTTTCCCCAGAATATTCCCCAATTATTAACGAAACCCACATTGTTTGCTGGACACCACCTGGACAGCCAACGATTAAATGATGACATGCGGCTAAACATGTCATCAGAGGTCAGATTTGGGAGGGGTCCAGAGAAAACTACGGAGTCCGACATCGTTTTTGCATATTCACACACCGAGGCAATATTAATTTTAGTGACCGCCGATTGGCGTAACCGGGTGTCATTGCCGCCGACGTGAATAACAATCTTACTGAATCTATGTTTAGCTTTAGCCAAACTTTAACTGCAACTACAAAAGACCAATGAGTATAACAAGTCAATTTTATTCTTTTTATTAAAAATAATATATAATTTTTCATTTGAATATCTGGAAGAGTTCAATAATTAGCCTTTAGTTGTTTTTTTGTGAGTTAATATACTGTAAATGTAACTGATTGTGTTAAATGGGTCTCTGATATTGTCTCGTTTCAATCACAGTCCTCTGAATTGAATTGAAATTGTATCATGGCAGACTTAATTATATCACCAGATATTGTATCTTTCTCCAAAGACTCGATATAATATGACATCATACAGGGTTTTCCTGTATGATGTGATATTATGTTTACTCCCTGAAGGGAGAAAAAGTTAGTAAGAAGTAGTCAGCTGAAGATATTGTAATGTCAGGCCATCAACCTTGATCTATATCATGGAGCAACTTCTGAAATTTGATTTCAAAAAGTGTGCAGCAACCCTGCCATCCCTAGTATTGGCTACGCTATTATTCTAATGTTTACGCTGGTGAAATGATTGCACATTTTGAACGATTTCAGCACATTTTAACAATACCGCAATAACACTGATAACTGTGATTATTTTTGTCAGTATAGTCATGCTATGAAATTCTTAATTGTTTCATCTCTAATCTTTACTATGTGCTTTTGCCATCTCTTCATGCTGTACAGACGACGTCTTCATCTGGCCATCCTGATCATGAGATTGATCCAGATGACATGGCTGACCCGGTGAGCTCCTCTGCATTAGTTTTGGGAAATTCTGTTTCTTAAAACTTGTTGACTGACCAATTATGTAAATGTAGTAATTCAAACTTGCCCAGTCCTTGTCAAGCTAGTATTGAGGCTTGGCTTCACCTCAGACTTAGCTAGTGCATCAAATGAATCTACCGGCCAGATATTAATTTCTGGGTTCACTGTCATTTTATGTAAACACAGGTACTAATGAATGTGTGTTCTTTATCATTTTATAGCTCCTGTCTTCACCTGGTCACTGTCTCCGTACATCTGGGATGCAACCAAGTGACCTGGCCCAGCAGTTCAGTTGTGATTCATCATCTGGAGGCTGTGACATTTCTTAAACTGAAGATCCTCCAGAAGATGATCCATTTAGACAGATAGGTTCTGATACAGACATGAACTGTTTACTTCTGTCAGCAGGTACAACAACAAAGGCTGAGGCGCTGCTCATGGTAATGAGTCATGCAGCAAGGCATAATATAACGGTAACCCAGCTTGATGATTTGTTGAAGCTCATAAATACTCTGTTTGGCAAAGAGGTGTTACCCACATCAAAATATTTGTTCAATAAGGTTTTTAAAAAAAACTCAGAAATAGTGGACTTTCACTTCTACTGCAAAACCTGTAAAATATACATTGGCACACAAGAATACATTAAAGACAAAAACATTGCACAGTGTGCAACTTGTAGTGCTCCCATTGAAATCAGTTCCTTGAAGAGTGCAAGCTTTTTTATCAACGTACCAATTGCACCTTGAATTCAGGCACTGCTTGAAAATCCTGAGATTCAAAACGGCATGAGCTACAGACACCAAAGGCCATGCAATGATCGTATCATCTCTGACATTTATGATGGTGAAAAGTATCAAAACTTGTCAAAGCCAGGTGGAATTCTCTCAGATCCAAACAATCTGTCATTTAATTTCAATTCTGACGTCTCACCTGTATAGTCTTCTATAAGTCTTCCAAATTTTCAATATGGCCCTTACAGCTGCGTTTAAACGAGCGCCCTCCAAAAATGAGATTCCAGAATGTAGTGCTTGCAGGTCTTTGGTTTGGGTCTCAAGAGCCAGTCATGTCCATTTTTCTCAGACCATTTGTTGATCAGGCCAAAACACTGGCATCCAAAGGTGTGTCTCAGAGAAAAAATGGACTGTGTTGTTGTGTAGACTCAAAGGCAAGACCAGCCATGCAAAACACCACACAGTTTAATGGATACTTTCGTTGTGGATTCTGTTTACATCCTGGTACTCTGGTAGAGAAGCAAGTGAAGTACACTGTGACCGTCACAGAATATCCTGACAGAGAAGCTGAGAAAATGCTGGCAGATATGGAGCAAGCAGTAGCACAAAACAAAAGTGTCAGAGGAGTGAAAGGTCCATCCCCGCTCATAAACATGCCTTATTTTGATATAGTGTGGGGCTTTGTTCCAGATTATACGCAACTCACAGAGCTTCTTTTGAACAGCAGTGGTCAACCCTACTACATTGGGAGTCCCAATGACTATGACCAAGACCAATGACTATGAGAGTGCTAGAAAACAGGATCAAGGACATAAAGTCACCACACCTGATAACACGACTGCCCAGACCCCTTGCAAAGTTTTATAAGTTTATTTACTTTATTAATCCCCCTGAGGGGAAATTCAATGTTTTCACTGTTGCTTGTCAATTACACACAGGTCCGAAAGATACACACATGCACAAACAGGACCTATACATGCACAAAGTGGAGAGATATCAGTACAGTACTGGAAAGCCTCAGAATGGCGATCCTGGCTCCTGTTTTACAGCTTGCCCGCTCTGAATAGTGTGCTACATCCAAGATATGTGAAGCATCTAGGCCTTCTGGTGTCAGCAGTATTTCAACTTTTGAAAGAGAATGTTACCTTCCAAGACATCAACAAAGCAGATAACATGCTGTTTGAGTTTGTGGCAAGGTTTCAGTTGCTGTATGGGCATCAGTGACATTTAATGTGGCATTTAACCTGCTAACTCACCTTGCAAAGTCAGTGAAATTGTGGGGGCCACTGTGGGCACACTCAGCGTTTGTTTTTGAAAGTGCAAATGGTGGTCTGTTGAAACTAGTTCACGGAACAAAGTGTGTTGCTCTGCAGATTGTGAACAAATTCCTTTTGCACAGAGCAATACCGCTCTTCACCACAAAGTATGCAGTTGGTGAGCAAGTTAAGGAGTTCTGTTTGGAAATGACAAATGACCGAAGGGTGAAGAGTCTCACAAAATGGCAAGACACAGCTGTTTTGGATAATGGCAGGGTCACAGAAACTACTGATGATGAGAAACGTGCCGTCATTTCTGCATAAAAACATGCACCAGATGAAGTTTATACCTGCGAAAGCTATACCCTCAGTAAGCGACGCAGAGACTGTTTTGCCAAGCTGAGGGATGGTGTTTATGGGGAAATCCAGAATATCATATCATTTCCCTCAGAGGGTGGTACAAAAATCGCTGTATTTTTAAAAGAGCTTCATACTCATGACTCCTTTCCTATGGTTATGGGTTTGTGTCACATATCAGACCTTTTTTCACCCTTTTTCAGTGTGTCTGATTTCAGTGGACAGGTTAGAGCAGAAATGCATGGTTTCAAAAACAGGTGATCAGACATACATTTGTGACTTCCCAAATAGGGTTGTCACAATACTAAAATTTCAAACTCGATATCGATACCCAGGAAATTATTCAATACTTGATACCATTTTCGATACAGCAGCAAAAAAACTTAAGAGGCATGTCATTTTTTAAATAAAGATCAGAACAGTAACATCAATGATAACAACAAAAAATCCCCCCAAAATGAATAACAACCAGAAACAAGATCCGTCCATATAAATCTATTTATCTAC
Organism: Epinephelus awoara; assembly: GCA_035609425.1. Classification (NCBI taxonomy): domain Eukaryota; kingdom Metazoa; phylum Chordata; class Actinopteri; order Perciformes; family Serranidae; genus Epinephelus; species Epinephelus awoara. The sequence goes on from CM069300.1 coordinate 42,004,135, forward strand.
AGCCCTGTTTATTTTCTGTTCTTCTGGTAAATTGGCACCATATTTTCGTTGCTGATCAAATAGAGTTGGTAGTTTACGCTCAGGATGCTCCTGTTTCTACCTCACTATGTGATCAGAGAACCAAGGGTTACAGAGAACCCAAACATTTTTTCAGCTTCAATCTGTGACTTTACGGTTAACATAACTTTTCAGACACACATAATTGTGTTGTCCTGTTAAAACTAACATTGTCTTAATGTTACAAATGGGCATGACTGATAAAGTTTTCTGCTTAGCTCCCACATTAACGTTAGAAGTTATATTTTAGTTTGATGCTGGCGACACCAGCTGCTCAGCTGCTAGTGAGGGGAGGGGCTGTACCTGCGGGCTGTGTTCATTTCACTAAATATTTACAAAGAGCGCTTTTAGTAATTAGTATTGTATCCAGATACAGCGTTTGAGTATCTATACTTTATGGGTATCAATACTTTTGACAACCCTATTCCCAAATGTGTATGAGAGAGACTATTCTTGATCAAAAATTCTGTGGCTCACACTTGGCTGAAATACTATAGCTGGGTTTCCATCAGTCTTTTTTTATTTGCACAGTTTGTGCTTAAAATAACCTGAATGGAAAGTTCGAAAAAGTTTTTTTACGCTTGAGGGAGGTGGAAAAGTTGGCATATCAAAAAAGAGGAAATGTGAAAAAGTGTGATGTAAACAGATTTAGGGTGTATTCTATGGAGCCCCTAAAGTCTGTCGAAACATAAATTTAAGGTCTGGAGCTGTGCAAGAAAGCTCGCGACCTCGCTCCTTTCTTCTCGAACAGACTTTCTTTGTCTTCCATTAGATATCAAAACTCAAATACTCAGAGGCCAAAAAATCACTGGAGACACGTAGAATCAGATGCAACTGAGTTTAATGTGCTCGCAGGCAACAAACACATCAGTCAAGCTCCGGAGCAAGACTGGAATTTCTTTGTTTTCACTCGCTCTTTATTGTGAAAATTTCTGCTGAGTCGTCTATTTTTACTTAGTCCTTCCCCCTTGGAGTTGAAACATTACGGTGTCACATTTCTCTGTTTCTCCCCCTGATGGCTGTTTTTTTTTATTTGCACTTGTTCATAATAGTATCCCCACTCTCCTTTTCTCCCTTAGAGCCAATTTCACCGTGTCATGCGTTTTTGGGCAGTCTAAACCCGCCTCCTCTAGAGTCCTATCAGGACAAGCTGGAATTCCCCTAACTTTACACCAGTGTTTTCTGAGTCCATCCTCATGCTATTTTTAGAAATGATTCACAGTGAATCCTAGGTACTTCTCCACCATAATGCTGAAGTGCTCAATGAGTGTGTGTGTGTGTGTGTCATAAGAATACATGAAATAATAAACCAGTGTGTGATTTGTTGGAACATTGTGTGTGCACAGCCCTTCACCACCTGGATCCTAAAATAAATACCTGTTTTATTACATAATCATGCTTCCGTGTTGCGCCATTCAAATAACAAGAATTGCGGTTTAAGTGCAGCTTCTTAAACTGTTGATCATGGAATACTTTTAAATCGACTTCATAGCTTGATTGGTTTATCTGGTACTGCTTTTAATTTGGTTCAATTAGCAACAGAGAATTTTTTGTAAGTTTTGATGAATGTTCATCTATGAGCTATGAAATGAATTGTGGTGTTTCCCAAGGCTCAATTTTAGGTCCACTTCTTTTTAATCTCTACATGCTGCCACTTGGTGACGTCATCAGGAGACACAGTATAAATTTCTACAGTTATGCGGATGATACACAGCTTTACATTGCCGTGTCTCCTGATGACACAGGGCCAATTGATGCCCTTTTTAATTGTATTTTAGACATTAAGTCATGGATGGCAGAAAACTTCTTGCAGCTCAACCAGGACAAAACAGAAGTACTGGTTATCGGTCCTGAAGTACTGAGGGAAAAATTCAGTTTTAAACTAGAAGCACTAGAATTAAAACCATCTGATCAAGTTAAGAATCTAGGTGTGGTCTTCAACTCAAACTTAACCTTTGAACACCACATCAGACATATCACCAAAAACGGTTTTTATCATCTCAAAAACATTGCCAAAGTGCGTCCATTTATCTCTAAAGCCAACACAGAGACACTAATTCATGCTTTTATTACCTGTACGATTGATTATTGTAATGCACTTCTTTCTGGTCTTCCTAAAAAGAATATTGCACCATTACAACTACTCCAGAACTCAGCGGCACAAGTGCTAACAAAGAACAGAAAGAGGGCTCACATTACACAGATTTTAAAGTCTCTTTACTGGCTACCTGTGTGCTTCAGGATTGATTTTAAGATTCTTTTATTGGTTTTTAAAGCTCGTAATGGTCTTAGTCCATCTTATTTATCAGATTTGCTTTTAACTTATGAGCCATCCAGAACTCTCAGGTCTTCAGATAGAGGTATTTTATTAATTCCTAAAGTTAGAACAAAAACTCACAGCGAAGCAGCTTTTTATTATTATGCTCCACGCCTGTGGAACAGCCTTCCTGAAGACATGAGAGCAGCTGCTAGTGTGGACATTTTTAAAAACAAACTCAAGACTCACTTTTTAGCCTGGCTTTTGATTAAATCTTATTTGTAGTTTTTATTACATCATTTCCTCTTAATTATATATTTTAATTTGGTCTTTTAGTTTACTTAGCCTTTTTATTGTATCATTTTAGTTGTTTATTTTATGTTCTCATATTAATGCTAACTTTTTAACTTTGCTTTGAACTATTTTTATTAAGTCATCTTTTAATTATTGTTATTATTATTAATTTATTTATCTATTCAATTACTTATTTTTAGCTCCTTTTATTTATTTGGTTTTATCCAGTCTCTGGTGTTTCCTCACTGCAAATTGCTGACAGTAAGATAGCGCTTCAGTTGCCTTCTTTCCAGTGCGTATACATGTGTTATGTGTGAGAGAAGGTGTGTGTGTGTGCGGGTGTGTGTGGGTGGGTGGCATTGGGTTTCGTTTGTTTTGTTTTGCTTGCTTTTATTGTGTAAAGCGCTTTGTGCTATATTTTAATATATGAAAAGTGCTATATAAATAAAGTTTGATTGATTGATTGATTGTGTGTGTGTGTGTGTGTGTGTGTGTGTGTGTGTGTGTGTGTGTGTGTGTGTGTGTGTGTGTGTGTGTGTGTGTGTGTGTGTGTGTGTGTCTGTGTGTCTGTGTGTGTCTGTGTGTGTCTGTGTGTTTGTGTGACATTACAAGTACATGTTTGCTTGTTCACAAATAGCCTTTTGGCTGGGTGAATTTTCACATTCAGTGTGCCATGCCATGTCTAGCTCTTCTGTCATGGTCTGCTCCTTATATATAACGCGTTATACCCAATACTAGTACTTTGATTACGTTTTGAAGTAACGAGTAACCTAACGCATTAGTTTGCTGAGAAATGCTGCCGTTGTCTATGGTGGAGTAGGACGCCTATCATACAGATTGTTGAATAAGGTGGGGAAATATGATTTGAAATGGGGAAAGTACCACACCTATATGCTGGGGTCTAAAGTGTGTCCAGCTCATAAATAATTAATTGTATAGTCTATGGTGTAAACTTTTAAAATGTATACATGTATGATATTGCTGTGAGCTAATTTGCTATGTGCTCTGCACAACTCAGCACTAACCTTTTTTTTTTTTATTTTTTTTATTTAGTTTTGTTCTTATTGGTTGTAGTACATTTTTGTCATCTGTTCTCTTTTTTCCCCTCTTTTTTCTCCGTGTGTTTTTTTTTTTTTTTTTTAATTTCTCAGGTTTTATAATATTATTTCAATGGGTAGTAGCACATCTGAAATCTATGCATTACTGCATTAAATGTAAGATGTATACTCTATAAAAAGAAAACACAATAAAAATTTAAATCGTAACACCAAAAAAAAAAAAAGACGGAAATACCATGGTTTTTTTTCGTTTTTGGTTTAAAACAAAAAAATGAAAAAATGGAGCCGTTTTTCCGTTTTTGTTGTCAGAATCAAAAAAATGACAAAACCAAATTCAAATTAACAGCCCGATTTTGTTTTTTGTTTTTTTGCAGATTCATGTTTTCATTTATTATTTTGGACAAAAAGCAGAACGGCGGTGACATCAGAGGCGGAAGTAACTTCAAAATAAAAGACAGGAAGATAAGATTGCCTATAAAACTTATAAATATCCTATAAAACTTTCCCAGTATCTTTTCTCTCCACTTACATGTTTTGTGCATTTTGAAAAGCTGCCTGCCATTGCTGTGGGGAACTTTTTATTCATAAAAATAGAAATAGAATGTTATGATAGCAAATTTTATGGCTACAGTAAAACCATCCAGTTCAACCATTACGTTGCTGTTCAGAGACTAATACGGGAAATCGTCATGCATATTGTTCCCATGAAGGACGTATAGGGATTCCCTCAAAGGTCGTATTTTAATATTCATTCGCCGAATTGTTTGCAATAAAGTAATCGAGGATATAAAAAAATTATTGTGTGTGCTGCGTTGTTACTGTTAACACGGGTTTTCTCCATAACGCATCGTTGCATCAGTGAAGTGTCAAGCCGATGTTTGTCCTTTTTACCAGCAGATGGCAGTAGGCCTACAGATTTATTTGCTGTCAGTGAAAACCTGGTTTTCTCTCTCTGTTGGATTATACAGACCTGGAATTCTTCAGGTTATTGATACGGACAATTCAAATTATATGCAGCATATATTTACTTTTACTTTTACTACTCTTTTATATTGTTGTATCACATAGGCCTATGCATTGTTGGCAGAGATGGGCAGCATTTTAATTACATATTAATTACATATTTTGTCATACAAAAATACATCCTGTGCCTTTTTTAAAAATCTGATTAATCGAATAAAATAATCAATGATTAATCCATTTTTTTATTTTTTTTAAAAATATATAAATTAGTGACAGCCCTAACTGTATGCAACAGTGACATGGGCGCCCATGTCACGTATGTTACACATCCAGCCCCGCCCGCATCCACTACGTCATTGTGGTTTGTTCAGGGAAAGTCGGGATTTCAGAAACTCGGTCGAAACAGCGCAAACTGACTGTCAGATTTCATGATGTTCTTTCCTACTACATAAACATTTACCACACGAACATTTAAAGATAAATGGAAATGTTGAATTACTTGAAATGATTATGGATGTTAGGACACATTATTCCACCATGGCAACAATGTATAATCTACTATTTGACTGAAGGCTGATTTAAAAACATTCAATGCACACAATGAACATGAAAACTGTTTTCAGTAGACATTGCAAAGTATGTTTGTCACCGTTTATAACACTAGTAACGGAAACCCATAAAAAGAATGGTCTAGCAGAATGCTAAGGAGTGGATAAGTGAATGACTAACTGTAATTTTATTTATCAATTACACACAATCATATAGGCTACATCCATCAACAGATTGTAAAACAATCAATAAAAGATCACATTATATAATTTACTTATCTTCCAATGATGTAGACCTACATCAGTCTAATAATATCAGACTGAAAGAAAAGACCTTTGAAAACGTTTTACCACTATTTAGCCAACCTCAATCTATTAACCTCTCTGTTTATATTAGTTGTATTTATATTGACTATTTTATTTACTCAAATTGTTACTAACAGAACTTACCTTTGCCAGCCTGTTGCAGACCTACCTCCTGACCAGCCCTCTCTACAATTACATTTCTATAGAGGATTTTATTTTTATTATTATATCTGACCTATTTTCTCACCTATACTGTGCTATGTCATGTCCTATGTCTTGATGTATCATACTAGCCTTCAGTACTGTATGTGTACTGTGTGTGTTTGTGTGGAGTGTATTTTGGGACTTGTCCAGGTAATCAAGGACAGTGGTTCTCAGTTAACTTTGGCTGGTTAAATAAGGTGAAATAAATGATTAAAAAAAAATGCAACCCATTTAATGGAATATCATAATGAATGAACAAGTGTCAGTGATAGCAAATAATGCAAATCATTACCACAGGAAAGGTTGTTCTATTATTTAGCAACAATGAACAGACTCTTCTGATCAAATTATGGAAGCAATAGTTAGCAGTAGGTCGGGCAAAAAATTATAATATGGGCTCAGCCTCTATGCAGAGTAGGCCATTTCCCTGCAAAAAATGTACAATTATTATCTTTTCTGCCCTTTTTTTTTGATCCATCAAGATGTTATCAAGTGGATGATCCTGGTGGTTGTTCTGAATGGCCTCTCACATCTTCAGTGTACATCTCTCTACCACCAAGTAGTTTACCCAGCTGCCTTGCATCCTTGGGTCTGATGCTGCCTCCCCAGACTGCAGCATAAAACACACTTGCCACCACAGACTGATAAATCATTGACTCAAGAACATTTTTTTATTTCAACAGTTTATTCAAGCAAAACAAAACAAAACATGACCATCTGACTGAACTTCTTGAACTTCTCTGTCACTCCTAAAAGGAAAACAGATCATGTCACTCAATTTGGATACAAAGTAGAATGTTTGTCAGTGATAACTAAAGTTATGAATTTAGTCATGAACACATTTACTCAATCTGGAAGAAATAGAGGAAGGATAAGTATTTGTTGAGAATATAACTGATAGCTTGTAGTCATTCTGTTTTCAAAGTAACTAAAATGAATGAATTTGATCGTAATCACTTATCTAAGAAAACTGAATTAAAATCAACCCAGCTAAGCCTCCTATTCGACATCAACTCTTATCACAACACTGCACAGCGGCAGCTAAAGGGAGTTTTGCCTACTTCTGTGCAGAGACTAGTAATATAATATGTATAATATAATATGTTACAGTAAATTCAGACCATACCTCCATGGTGGAATGCTCCACCTAAGTGATTTCTCAGATGGTAAAGAATTTTATGATTTAGTGGCATCCGGAAAGGACAACAGGGACAATCGTATGCTTCTGCTGCCAGAAAAACAAGCTCTTCAGTGGCCAGGAAATGGGTGGGATGCTGTGGACATATCCACAAAAAAAGAACAACTGACCATTAGATTCAAGATACACAAGGCTAGCCGCGGCGCTAGTATTGGGCCCTTGACCCAGGCCCACCCAATCAGAAGACTTAGTTTTCATTTTAGCTATTCATCAAATAGGCAGTCTGAGGAAAACTTTGAGTGAAGGCTTCTCAGCCAGTCAATGGCTTCTTACCCCACGTGTGTGGCCCCTTAAGCCTGCCAACAGGCTGCATAGTCACCAGCATGTGATCCAATGAAATGAATGAGTTAGTTCCGCGCAAGCAGTGAGATTTAGCAGTAAACACAGGAGAGAGGAAGTAGCTAGCTAAGATGAAAAGTCAACATGGCGAAGCAAAGCAGCTTATTTACATTTAAATTTACTAAGAAACGCTGCGAGGAGCAGGAAACTCCTGCGTCCATTTCAAGTAACATTACGAGTGCTGCTTTACCGTCCACCTCAGCCGCCCTCTCCCCATCAAGTCCTCCTCCTCCTCCCATAACTAACCCCCCACACCAGCAAGGCAAGTAAAGTTAACGTTAGTGTCTGTCTGCACATTTTCTGGAGTAAAATATAATATAAGTAGACAGATAACTTATGCTAGCGTTTTATGCGTTATAGGTGTATGTCATTGGCACTGAGCTGAGGACAGCGACACAAGGGAGCAGAAAAGCGCTGAAACGGAGATAAAAGGGAACCCGTTTTTTGCTTATTTTAACTGGCCCATCCAGTTTTCTGGAGGCCCACCCACAATCAAAATCCTGGCGCCGCTACTGCACAAGGCCTATTAGCATTAGTGTTCTTTTACATTCAGGTTAATTAATTCATTTAAATAAGTTTTAAATACAACATTTAAATACAACATTGTAGCTGCAACAAGAAATGAATACCAAACAAAATTTAATTGCACTGACTTGCAATGACAATAAAGCTTCTTAATTAATTAAATTCCACGTTAGATAACTTTTTTTGTTACGTTACATAACTTAGTGTCACTTTCGATATATACATACGCAATGAAAATGCCACACACACACACACACACACACAGCTAAATTAGTTACAACAACGCTAATGCTAACAATGCTGACGCTAACGTCGCGTAGGATAATGTTACCACACAAGCTAAATGTTGACCGTTAACTTACCAAGATACCCTAAAGTTAAACAACAACAATATACAGCTGGGATTAACTGACACAATCAGAAATGAGAAACAAGTCGTTTTTTTGTTTTTGGCCAAAAAATGAAAAAACAAGTTGTTTTTTCGTTTTTGGCAAAAAAAAAAATGGAAAAACGAAATTCAGCTCAATTTCTTGTTTTCTGATCTTACTGCAAAAAACAAATTTAGCACTTTATATTTCGTTTCATTGGTGGGCGGGCTCTCAGCGCTTTTTTGCTTTTGATTGGCTAACATGCTCTGTCACTTACATTTGGGCTGTGCCTTTCAAAATAAGGTTACCTCTTAGCCTTTACACCAGCAGGATGTCTCTGCAGACCCGGAGGCTGCAGACGCACAGACAGGCAATGAAGTAATGCAACAGCGTTTTATTGTATTGCCTGTTAATTTGCAGCTGATAGACCATGAGAATGAAAGCTCTATAGTAAGTTTTCTTAAGGATGTACCATGAACAGTTAAGTCTGCTCTCAGTAGAACTATCAACATGACAGCAAGTACGCCAAAAGTATTAATTAAAAATGACCAGCAGGTGTCGCACTGCATCAAAGTTGTTATCAAAAATACAAATGAATAGGTCTATGTTGACAGCCAGATGGGAAAAAACTGATGTACATCTATGGAAAGGCATTTACTATAGGCTACTATCAGTTAGAGTTAAGCTGTCACTGGACATTCCCCTCATTTATGGTCACATGGAGACATTTGATAATAATTATAATTGTGCAGACAGTTTAGAGCTTCACACTACCTGCTATGGTGGAGTAAAAAGAACCGTCTAGTTTTCAGGTCTACTCTATTAATATTTGTGAGTAAGCAGGAGCATGGTGCAGCTGCAGAATGTAGTTTGAAAGTGAGTTTCTTTAATAGTCTGAACATGTTTAAACAGCATTGGACAGTTTATCAGATTCCAAGAAACACTGTGTTGTATATAACATGCAGCGTTTTGTACATGTAGCATTGTGCTGTACTGTACATAGCATGTATCATAGGCTACATACTATCCTCTATTCATTTGTACATACTTTACCTTTTATTTCTCACATCATGTGTATATTTTTCTCAAATTGTTTTGATTGTATTCTTCTCTTATTTTTATATTTGCACTGTGTGTCAATGCCTGGGTTCAATAAAGGACATCTTAATCTTACCACTTAGCACAATTTTGTCTGTAGCTGCTATTATCTATCTATCTATCTATCTATCTATCTATCTATCTATCTATCTATCTATCTATCTATCTATCTATCTATATATATATATATATATATATATATATATATATATATATATATATACAGTACAGGACACACCTTCTCATTCAATGCGTTTTCTTTATTTTCATGACTATTTACATTGTAGATTCTCACTGAAGGCATCAAAACTATGAATGAACACATGTGGAGTTATGTACTTAACAAAAAAAGGTGAAATAACTGAAAACATGTTTTATATTGTAGTTTCTTCAAAATAGCCACCCTTTGCTCTGATTACTGCTTTGCACACTCTTGGCATTCTCTCGATGAGCTTCAAGAGGTAGTCACCTGAAATGGTTTTCCAACAGTCTTGAAGGAGTTCCCAGAGGTGTTTAGCACTTGTTGGCCCCTTTGCCTTCACTCTGCGGTCCAGCTCACCCCAAACCATCTTGATTGGGTTCAGGTCTGGTGACTGTGGAGGCCAGGTCATCTGCCGCAGCACTCCATCACTCTCCTTCTTGGTCAAATAGCCCTTACACAGCCTGGAGGTGTGTTTGGGGTCATTGTCCTGTTGAAAAATAAATGATCGTCCAACTAAACGCAAACCGGATGGGATGGCATGTCGCTGCAGGATGCTGTGGTAGCCATGCTGGTTCAGTGTGCCTTCAATTTTGAATAAATCCCCAACAGTTTCACCAGCAAAACACCCCCACACCATCACACCTCCTCCTCCATGCTTCACAGTGGGAACCAGGCATGTGGAATCCATCCGTTCACCTTTTCTGCGTCTCACAAAGACACGGCGGTTGGAACCAAAGATCTCAATTTGGACTCATCAGACCAAAGCACAGATTTCCACTGGTCTAATGTCCATTCCTTGTGTTTCTTGGCCCAAACAAATCTCTTCTGCTTGTTGCCTCTCCTTAGCAGTGGTTTCCTAGCAGCTATTTGACCATGAAGGCCTGATTCGCGCAGTCTCCTCTTAACAGTTGTTCTAGAGATGGGTCTGCTGCTAGAACTCTGTGTGGCATTCATCTGGTCTCTGATCTGAGCTGCTGTTACCTTGCGATTTCTGAGGCTGGTGACTCAGATGAACTTATCCTCAGAAGCAGAGGTGACTCTTGGTCTTCCTTTCCTGGGTCAGTCCTCATGTGTGCCAGTTTCGTTGTAGCCTCACCTCACCTAATATGATAATAAAAATGTCATAGAAAAATACATCCTGTGCCTTTTTTCAAAATCTGATTAATTGAATAAAACAATCAATGATTAATCAATTATTTTTTTAAAATATATATGTTAGTGGCAGCCCTAACTGTATGCAACACATCTGATTCATATTATTTTAACCTGTTAGTGTTTCTTGCAATGTCCCTCACAAATAAACTAATAAATACATGAATACAAACACCTTAGCTACTACTAAACATTTCAATGTGATGAGGAACCTTTAATGATCATATGAAGGCAAGTGAAGGAGCTGCTATGTTACGTTCTAATAACCTTTCCTATTTTAATTTGAACTTTTTTATGTCAACCTCCCAATGAGATGCAGTTTCCTCATCGCTGCCCTGTGCATTGAGGCCCTCCAGACTGGACCGCTATGGACGGAGTGTAGGGTGGTCCTCTTTACTGCTGGGCCTGACCTGTCCCGGGATAACATAGCCTTGCAACAGTGAGCCTTGACAAATATCCACTTCATGAAAATTGGGATTAAAAAGTACAACTATGTTATCATTTATGACCTGGATGTGATTGTAAGTCCATAAAACTAAGCAACTGCGTTGATGTCTGTGTTGTATTTGCTTAAATAGTCCTATAGAATGATGCTAGCAGCAATGTCACCCTTACGCTCCTCAGTTTGTTTGACTGAATAACATTGAAGTGGCACAGTAATGACAGGTTCAAAATGTAGTGTGTACCAGTTAAAGTTACTCGTATTAAGGCCAGGCTTGTGTTGACCACAACATGCATAAAGTGGGGACCACAAGCAGTTTGATAACAAATCTTTAACATATCTTTACTTTTCAATGAACACAAGAAAAAAAAACTCCTGTTTTGTCCTGGCTGGAATTAAATATGAAACAGTCAGGAGACTCTTGCTGTGCTCAGCATTGCCGGGGACGTGTCCGCCGGGAGGTTTGGACCAGTGATTCTCAGGAGCAGCACATACTGCGTGGAGGCCTCATCTTCATCCTGCCTGAGCCTTGATGACTTTTTGGGTACCTCACGATTCCATTCGATTTCGATTCTTGGGGTCACAATTCGATTCAGAATTGATTCTTGATTCAAAACGATTCCCGGTTCAAAAATTGATTGTTGATTCAGTACATAGGGGTGTTTAATTTCTACTCCAGTCTGCTGTGCATGAAGTTTTCTAGGATATTTATAAGTTTTATTGGCAATCTTGTCTTCTTGTCTTTTATTTTGAAGTTACTTCCGCCTCTGATGTCACCGCAGTTCTAATTTTTGTCCAAAACAATAAATGAAAAAATTAATCTGCAAAAAAAAAAAAAAAAAAATCGGGCTGTTATTTGAATTTGGTTTTGTCGTTTTTCGTTTTTTGATTCTGACAAGAAAAACAGAAAAACGGCTCCGTTTTCTCATTTTAAACCAAAAAGGAAAAAAACGAGAAAACGATGGTATTTCCGTTTTTTCGTTTTTGGTTGAAAACGAAAAAACGAACTGCCTGAAGGGTCCGTGTATATTTTGGCAATTGGATTTTCCGTTCTGAAACGGGTATTAAAAAACAAAAAACGAGTGGTTATTTGATTTTTGTTTTAAAATACAAAAATTAAAATTGAAATACAAGGCGTTTTTCTTTTTCATGATCAAAAGGGATATATGAAATTTTAAAAATGGTTTGATTTTCATTTTCTATTTAGAATAACAAAAAATAAAATCAGTAAGAGACGGAAACGAAAAAAGGTCAGTCTTTTTCATTTTCTGAGACCGGATGTGGTCATCAGCAAGAGCGCCAAATATGTGTGCCAGTGTGCCCGACCAAGGTACCTTTTAACCGTTTGTTTTCTGGGAATAACTGACATAATCAGAAACAAAGAAACAAGTCTTTATTTCGTTTTTTTAATTTTTGGGAGAAAAAACAAAAAACAAAAAAACGGTTCATTTTTTCGTTTTTTTGTTTTTGGCAAAAAACAAAAAAAACAGAAATTCAGCTCAATTTCTTGGTCCCAGAAACGAGTCTTTATTTCATTTTTTTCGTTTTTGGCAAAAAAAAAACGAATAAACAGAAATTCAGCTCAATTCCTTGTTTTCTGTGCTAAAACCCAAAACAAATTTACCACTCCATGTTTCGTTTCATTGGTGGGCGGGCCCTCTGATTGGCAAGTGTGCTTCCCTTCACTGTACTCTTCAAAATAAAACTTCTTCCGGCTTGATCATTGTATGAATATTTGGTCAGAGGACATAAATAAGAAACTATTCAACATATGGTAAACAACAGCAGTATTAAGTTCCCAAGTTTCATCTTTACATCTTGCCAAAATGTGTTGTAAAGGTATGACAGGTCCCTGTAAGACTTTCATTCTTAAATCAGATCACCACACTGGAACATTGGGGGTGTTGCCAAAAACGAAAAGACGAAATAAAGACTTGTTTCTGGGACCAAGAAATTGAGCTGAATGTCTGTTTTTTTTATTTTTTTTGCCAAAAACGAAAAAATGAACCGTTTTTTTGTTTTTTGTTTTTTCTCCCAAAAATGAAAAAACGAAATAAAGACTTGTTTCTTTGTTTCTGATTATGTCAGTTATTCCCAGAAAACAAACGGTTAAAAGGTACCTTGGTCGTGCCCAGTCCTGTCTAGGCTAGTGATAAACCCAAGGTAAAATGTCTTTGGAACCCTACCGTGAAGTTATTTTAGACATGGCAAAAGAGGGCCTGTCATCCGCGGAAATATCTGCACGTATTTCGCAAGAAAGGGGGGTGGAAGAGGGTTTTCTGAAAGAAATGTGAGGAAATTTTGCGCTGACCATGGCTGCAGCTTAATGGGACTCTCCGACGCACATTTGGAGTTAGAGGTGGCAAAAGCTATAACCGAGGTATACATCTTCTCTTCACGACCTAGATGTTTCTTTCTGTGTGCGTGTGTGTGTGAGAGCGAACGTGTTTATGCATACATACACATACACACTATGTCCGCATCTCTTCAAGGATTATGCACGATTATAATCACAAATAGTTAATAAATCACAATAAAGAGCCTCAGCCTACCATCATTTCTAAGTAATCATCAGGGGTGGAAGTAATTCATTACAAATACTCAAATTACTGTAATTAAATAGTTTTTTGGGATACGTGTACTTTTATGAGTAGATTTTCAAGTCTGTACTTTGACTTGTACTTAAGTATTCATTTCACCATGTAATCTACTTAGTTACTTTTGAAATCATAGTTGAGTACTGAGTACAATTCCAAACCTTTTATCTGCATTTCTGTATGTGGACGAAAAACAAAACAAAACAAAAAAAGGATGTTAATGATTGATCTTTAATTGATTTTGTGTTAAGAATTTAACCAGTGAAAATGTATTCATGGATATTAAATCAATAGTCGTGGCAGTAAATGCACCTCATCTAATTTTGTTTTGTTTTTTATGAATACATTGTACTTTTACTGGAGTATTTTTCTAACACCACTACTTTTACTTGTAATTGAGTAATATTTTAGCAATGTAATAGTACTTGTACTTGAGTACTGATTTTCAGTACTCTTTCCACCACTGGTAATCATGGTCAACATACATGTAAACCTTACTACACTCCACAAACCACACACACAAACTGCCCTGTCTAATGTCATGATAAACATATATCAGCAGGTGTGATTTTTGAATGTGGAAATCATGTTAATTTGTTATTTTCAAGACAGGACCTACATATGGGAGAAGAATGATGAAGGGGTATCTCGCCATGAAAGGAGTGCATGCTGCAGAGACACGAATTGGATCAGTTCTCAGAACTATGCATCAGCCTTACCATGAAGCAAGGCGTCAGGCATGTTACTGTCTCAGCCTTCATATTTTACATCATCAAACTTGTGTAATCTTTGTCTAAATATGAGCTTGTATGTGTGTGTTTTGGTGCTTGTTTAGCTGCAGTTACATAGCACAAGATTTTAAAAATTCATGTTTTTATCGTATAACCAGATCAAGTGCCCTAATTTATTTTTCATTTTCATTTTGACAGCGATAGTACAAATAGACATGGTTACATTTATAAAACTTTTAACTGATGCAGTATATGATTAATGGGATTTTTTTTATACTGTGAAGTAGTTACATTTTTCTCTCTTTTAGGGTGCCCGCAATCTCAACCCCGTACCATATCATGCTGAATACATGGGACACAAGATTCATATGGACCAGAATGAAAAACTGGCCATGTTTGGAGTCACCCATGTTTTAGCCCTTGATGGCTTCAGCAAAAAGGTTGTTGCTCATTCTACTATGCCAATAAAAAACAACCTTACCATCTATGAAGATGTTTTCAGGTAATAGTCTATGTATTGCTGTGTACAGTAAAGGGATATTCTGTCATTGTTTCAGTGTAGACATGAGTGTAGTCTCTCTGGTTTTAAAGGCTGCTTTACAGTAAAAGGATGCATCTTTAGGAATTTATTAGACTGTGGTAGCTGTTCTATTCTCTGCCTCTACCTGCTTGATCATCATATCCACTAATGAGTCTTTATTAAAAATATCTTATGTGTAAATATCTTAGGAAAGCAACAGTAGTCAAAATATCAACATTGTGGTATTCAAAGATATTTGATATTTGATTTTTTCCCTATTGCCTAGCCCTACGTCCCACTAGTGTTTTGCACTGGTCATTTGCAGACACTTGTCTATATTCTTAAACTCTTAAACCCCTAAACCTCAGCCCCACCTATCAGTTATGCCATTCAGATGTTGGAGTGAAAAGAGAGGCTGCAAATAACAAAAAAAACCAACATATTGTTAACAAATAAATTAGACTGTCCCTTTCAAGCCATTGAAATAGTTGTACATATTGCATAACTACCACATTCATGATAAACTGTGACTAAATGATACCTGCTAAACATCATTGTTATAAGTCATTTTTACTGAGAATATCTGATTTGGAATGGTGAAGTCAAAATGGACTTTTTCATCCAATAGGCCTGCAGTACTTGCCCATGGTATCTGGGACCAGGTGCGAGTCGATCATGGCAAGGAGTTTTATTTGACGCTCTTCATGCAGGAGCTGCTGTCATCTCCTCGCTACAATCAGGAGAGAAGGCCTTATTTACAGACTTCATCCACAAAGGTACATTTTTATAGTTTGTGTGGTTGCTTCAGCAACACACTACTTGTTGTATGCCTGCCTTTATTATCATTACTATTATGGTGACTTCAGCAGGTATTCTTGCATACATTTTATTATTACTATGCCTTCCAAATTTTAGAGTTAACATGATATTAAACACATTACCTTTTGCCAAGAAGGGGTTTATTTTTTTTTTTAATCTGGTTATTTATTTTACTTAAAACAACTGCAGAAGCAACCACACTGTAGTTATTCGAATTTTATATTCTAGTTATGTGATGAGCATTGTTTTTTTTTTTTATCAAACTTTGGGAAAGTTTAAAAACAGTAAATTTACTAGCTCATCCATAATACCCAGATAGATGGTCAGCATGCAGATTTCCTGGTAAATGTGCATCTTGACTGCTGAGTCAGTAAATTTACAGATTCAGGACAGGAATTCTGCAAATGACCATTTTTCCTGAATGGACCATAACACATTTTTCATTAACACACCAGAACAAATTGAATGATATCTACTCTTTCTTGCAAATTCAGAATCATATAGTTGAACGAATCTGGCCTGAAGTCAACAACTGTGTCAACTATCCACTGAAGACAGCCTTACTGCAGTTGGAGGATCAAGAGGAACTAGACATGAACGATGGCCTTGTGAGATACTGTGTATCCAACCTGACTGTTCAGTTGTGCCAGATTGGTCTCACAAGACTGGTGGACTCATGGAATTCTCACCGCATTCCAGGTGAAATAAACCAGTGCTGCGAAGATTAGAATAATTACAGCAAGCACTTTGAAGTTTCAAGAACTGAACTGATTTCTTTATTTTACAGGTAAAGGTGTACCAAACAACTTGGCTGGCAGTGGCTGTCCCAAAAAAATCCCACAGGAGCTGCTGCCTCATTCAGTTGAAGCAGCAGACCTTTACAGCCAACAGCTTGGATCCTCATTGACAACACATTTTACTTTTGGAATTGATCCATTTTCAACTGAACAGGACAAACTAACAGTTGAGAATCAGTTTGCAGAGAAATATTCAGACATTTCAGTCTTGTTCTGAGAGCAGTGAACGAGGACTTCGCCCCATACAAAGAAGCAGTGCTCTATCTCATAACAACAACTCAACGCAATGTGTGAAAAGACATTTGCTGTATTTGAACTTAGTAGACCTTTACAGCTGGGATCCTCACTGACAACACATTCTACTTTGGAGTTGATCTATTTTCAACAGAACAGGACAAACTTGAGAGTTGAAAATCAGTTTGCAGAGAAATATTCAGACATTTCAGAATTCTCCAGAGCAGTGGACAACAACATGGCTCCATACAAAGAGGCACTGCTCTCTCATAACCACAACTTTGAAGAATGTAAATTAGTAACTATAACAATTAACTGGTGGCAATGGATGTTTGGTAAAGATAAATGTTAATCTCACTAAAACAGTGAACAGTAATATGATGTCATCCAGCCCAAACATGTAAATGAATTCACATTACTAGTACAAGAACTCTGACCCAAATACAACAGAACACAACATGCCTGCAGTATTTGAGTATGAAAGTGCAAAATGTTACTCCTCTTCAAAAAGGGATCTCAGAACAGAAAATGCCTCTGACAGACCATTAACTTCAAATATGTTGCTGCCTTCGGTGTTCCCTCTACATTTTGCACAATGCACAGAGGTCAACTGCCACTGTTCCACACATGTTTTGCAGCCAATAATGCTTCGGCAACACTCTGTGAAGACAGGCTCATCGATGAACTCTGAAAAATAAAAAGAGAAAAACTAGTCCTTCTCTGTGTCCCCATCTGTCCTTAATGTGTTTTTAATGTACTGGATGACCGTGTTTTCTTCTTCTTTTTTACTCAACTTAAATGCTTCAGGGTTCCCACACATTCACAGTCATTTTCAAAACTTTTCCATAATATTTTACCTCATTTACAAGACTTGATCTACATACGGTAGTTTTAAATAAGTAGGCTCACATAGTGATCAAAGGGTGCAATAATGAGGCTTTTAGTGTAGGAGAGGAGGATGAGGAAGAGAAGAGGAGATGGGAAGAGGAGGAGAAACAATAGCCATAAACAGTGTATATTTGAAATTTTTCCTGTTAATTTCAAACCATTTCCAGGTCTGGAAAACAGTGTTTCTAATTTAAAAACCTTTCCAGGAATTTCATGACTGTGGGAACCCTGACTTTTAAAAGATTCTTTGTTATTGTATTATTACACAATGGGCTGTTACACAAAGGACTGCATCAATACATGTAATGACTGTAGTGGATGAGACACCTTGGTTAGTGAATACAAAAATGTGTATTTGGAAATATTAAATTCTGGCACACACCAAATAAAATGGCTCCATAATTATTTTAAATGTGGGGCAATACTATCATTTGCATACTTACTCATACAAACGACACAGCAGAACCCTTGCTTGATGGCCTGTAGCTGGGACGGAGTCAGAATGACTTTTTGAGTGGTAGCCAGACTGGTGAGCTCTCTGATTGCTGCAGTGACATCTGGTAGGCTCTGTGCTGCCAGTACAAGCTCTTCTACTTTCTCAGTGACATCTCCAATGCCTGCAGCATCTTCATCTTTTCGGCTGTTAGAAGGAAAAAAACATAGTAGATGTGTACTGGTTGTGATTTAGTGGTTTTGGTAGTGGTGGTGGAGTGGAAGCCTGACCTTTCTGGGGGGAGGATGAGGATGGGGAGAGGAAGCGGAGGAGGAAAAACAATAGCCAAAAACAGTGTATATTTGAAACTTTTCCAAAGCATCCTGTTAATTCTAAATCATTTCCAGGTCTGGAAAACTCTTTTTTATCATTTCATAACTTTTCCAAGAATTTCATGACCATGGGAACCCTGCATAATAGATTTCATTGTTTGGACAAATAAGAGTACTATGAATGCTTAATATTACCTTGTTCTCCTCCTTTTTTTGTCCTGCAACTCCTGGAAGTGCTGTTCTCGTACAGCAAGAATCTTTCATGCATTTTGTTTCCAGTACTGTGACCCTTTGGAGTGGGGGTGGAAACCAGGAAAAACCATTACAACTTAAGTGGTTGGTCCAGACATGAGGAATCATGTGCCATCTAATATTCAATCACTAAAGTTAATACTTAAAAAATTAAATAAAATCAAATGTACCCACCTGTTGTTCCTTCTGACTCCAAAATTGCATTCCCTTGCGCATCAGTCAACACCACAGGGTCATGATTTCCAATGGCATCTTGTACTTTTCCGATGATCCCCTGCAGGGTAGCCTCACATTCCAAAAACCGGACCACCACCATTCTGCTGGGACTCAACCTCCCACCAACCACTTCAGCGAGGTACACTGATCTGTGAAAATTTATAAAAAATAATTGCTGACACACAGAGCATTCATAATCCTGACAATGGCTAGTGATGATGTATACCAACAATAACTAGAAAATGCGACAATTATTTTGTTGTGTTTTAAGATGTATGGAAAATACAGTACTTTGAAAAATAGTTTGTGTCTGACATTGTTTTTCCACAAAAAGAGTCAAATATATTTTATCACAATCCTTAAAATTACGTCTGTTCCTTCTACCATATTACAAATTCCACAATCTATAAATGTACCAATATTTTTTGTCTCGAAAGTTTAACTGTTGGACACAAGATGTCTCCAGTCTCCAGGACTGCTTCGAGCACACAGACTGGTCTGTGTTCAGCGAAGAGGCAGACCTGGAGGAGTACACATCATCTGTACTGTCCTATGTTCAGTTCTGCACTGACGCTGTCCTCCCAGTCAAGACAATCACTGTGTTTCCTAACCAGAAACCATGGCTGGACAGCACTGTGAGGTCCCTGCTGAAGGCCCGCGATACCGCCTTCAGATCTGGTGACGGGCTGGCTTACAGCAGGGCCCGAGCAGAGCTGAAGAGAGGAATCAAACAGGCCAAGCTCCGGTATAAGGACAGAGTTGAAGATCACTTCAACAACAACAACCCCCGGAACATGTGGAAAGGCATCAGGACCATGACGGACTACAAGCCCAACACTCAGCTCGTCAGCCACGACTCCACCCTGCCTGACACCTTAAACAGCTTCTTTGCTCGCTTCGACACACCAGGCAGCAGAGAAGCTACACACCTACCCCGGCTGGAGGAGCAGCACCAGCCCCTCATCCTGCAGCAGCACCAGGTGTCATCCACCCTGAGGAGGATCAACACCCGCAAAGCAGCAGGACCGGACAAGGTGTCAGGCCGGACGCTGAGAACATGTGCCGACCAGCTGGCAGGAGTGTTCCTGGACATATTCAACCTGTCCCTGCAGCTCTCCATGGTTCCTGAGTGTCTCAAGTCCTCCACCATCATACCGGTCCCGAAGAAGACATCCCCCACCTGCCTCAATGATTACAGGCCTGTTGCCCTGACTCCTGTAATCATGAAGTGCTTTGAGCGGATTCTTCTCAGGCACATCAGAGGCCTCATCCCCTCGGACCTGGACAGCCTTCAGTTCGCCTACAGAGGGAACCGCTCTACAGAGGATGCTGTCTCCATCACCCTGCACACGGCCCTCATCCACCTGCAGCAGCCCAATACCTACGCCAGGATGCTGTTTGTAGACTTCAGCTCAGCTTTCAACACCGTCATCCCAGACAAGCTGGCGCTGAAGCTACACGCGGTGGGTCTGCCTGCGTCACTGTGCCACTGGATCAGAGACTTTCTCACCAACAGGCCTTTAGGTGGTGAGAATAGGGAACAAGATATCATCCCCTCTGGTCCTCAGCACGGGCACGCCACAGGGCTGTGTGCTTAGCCCGGTCCTCTTCACCCTGTTCACCCACGACTGTGCTGCCATCCATCCCACCAACACAGTCGTGAAGTTCGCAGACGACACCACAGTAGTGGGTCTACAGAGAGGAGATACACCAGCTCACACAGTGGTGTTCAGCCAACAACCTGGTGCTGAACACAGGGAAGACCGAGGAGGTCATCGTGGACTTCAGGAGGTCCAGGAAGACTGATCACGCCCCCCTCCTCATGGACGGAGAAGCGGTGGAGCGTGTGGACAACATCAAGTTCCTGGGCCTCCACCTCACCTCTGACCTCTCCTGGTCCCTGAACACCTGCCGCCTGGTGAAGAAGGCCCAACAGAGGCTCTTCTTCCTCAGGAAACTGAAACGGGCTGGACTCTCCTCTCGGCTGCTCGTGAACTTCTACAGGGCCACAATCGAGAGCATCCTCTGCCTCAGTCTGACCGTGTGGTATGGCAGCTGCACGGCGCAGGAGAGGAAACAACTGGCACGGGTGGTTAAGACTGCACAGGGCATCGTGGGCTGCCCCCTCTCTGACTTGGACTCGATATATGCAGGCCGGGTCAGGAAGAGGGCAAGAGTCATCGCCACGGACCCCAGCCACCCGGGCCACAGACTGTTTGTACCGCTTCCATCAGGAAAACGGTACAGGAACATCCGCATCACCACCAACAGACTGAGAGACAGCTTCTTTCCCAGAGCTGTCAAAGCTATCAGCCCCTGCACCGCAGGACAATAGACTGGGAGCCAATGCACACTGCACTTTGTATACTTCTATTTATATTATTTTATTTTATTCTATTTTTTTATTGCATGCCAGTTAGTTTATCTTGTTTGTTATTTTATTATCTTACACGGGGTTGCACTGAAAATTTCATTGACATGTAAATGCTCAGTGACAAAAAAGACTTCTTGAATCTTGAATCTTAAAGCTTCAGGTTTCCACATCACACTCGTGTAAGCTCAACAGACTTGGCTTCCAAACTACTTGTGATTTCACAAATCATGCTCTTTGGCCCCCCTTAAACTTGGATTTTCAATAAGCACAGGGAAACATTCCACTTTCAGCAGACTAATGTGAAAACAGCCTTCTGGTGACAAACTGTATATACACATCATTCTGCACAGTGAAGCTCAAACATCCAACTGTTGGAAGAGGAGGAAAAACATTCGAGTGGAGGGTGACGTTTATATTAGGGATACACAATAAATGCCTGTTCTGAATAAATTATCAGCTAATATTGGCTTATCCAGCAATATCGGTCCATATCGGTCCATATATTGGCTATACTAATAAATGATTTGACAGATTCTCACAGCATTTAATTTGAATTTGTAGACAAAATGCTCTATAAAAGTTGTACATTTGTGAAGTTTTTTTTTTGATGAACTTTACTAGAAAAACTAAGTGAAAATTTTAAGAGTTAGAACTGTTTGTTTTTGTTGCAACAATGATGTCAGATATTTTTCAGTTATGGCTGTGAAATATTAAATCATCTATTTTCGCACACAAAATCTGAACCTTTCTGGCCCTCAGTTGTGCAGAAACTACAGGTAATATGTGCTTCTTTTAAAAAATACAAATCTCAATTTATCAGTTGTCTATATCAGCTATGAGAAGCAGGTCATTATCGATTATCAGTATCAGCTGAAAAACAAAATCCAGATTGTGCATCCCTAGTTTATATTCCTTCTTCTATCTTTAGGCTGATAAACATGAAAATTTAATCATTTCTTCCTTGGCTCAGGACAAATCTACACACAAGGTTTCATACAAATCCACAAAGAACTTTCTGAGTTATTTTGCTGACAGATCGAGACATAGCAAAAACAGAAGTAGTGGAGGTAATTAAAGTTCTGTCAAAAATTTTAAAATGTGCAAAATACATGTAAATTAATGTAAATGGATGAAATGCAAGTAGTATGAACTATTAATATACAACAACAACTAACTGCAAGGAAGAAGACAAAGAATGGCTGATATGATCATATCAAGCATTAACTAGGTGTTTTCGCAATAAAATCTAACTGTATTTTATTTCCCTTCCCTTAATTTGTAAATTTGAAGTTATAAATTGTATCACTATCATTTAACAATGATTTAAGTTGAAATTACCTGTGAAAGGTTTTAGAGACAGTGGCTCGAGGGGGGGCTGAGGACCAAGGTACCTTTTAACCGTTTGTTTTCTGGGAATAACTGACATAATCAGAAACAAAGAAACAAGTCTTTATTTCGTTTTTTCATTTTTGGGAGAAAAAACAAAAAAAGGTTCATTTTTTCGTTTTTTTTGTTTTTGGCAAAAAAATTAAAAAACAGAAATTCAGCTCAATTTCTTGGTCCCAGAAACGAGTCTTTATTTCGTTTTTTTCATTTTTGGGTAAAAAAACAAAAACGAAAAAACAGTTCGTTTTTTCGTTTTTGGCAAAAAAAACGAATAAACGGAAATTCAGCTCAATTCCTTGTTTTCTGTGCTAAAACCCAAAACAAATTTACCACTCCATGTTTCGTTTCATTGGTGGGCGGGCCCTCTGATTGGCAAGTGTGCTTCCCCTCACTGTACTCTTCAAAATAAAAGTTCTTCCATTTGACACTCGACACAAAAATATTACTGTAAATAGACACTACTACTGTAATAGACAGCAGATTCTTAAGCTTTTAATTTTTTTTTTTTTTTTTAATCCTACTTGTCTGCATTGGTCTTCATAGCTTAGCGCCACAAAAGGGTGCAAGCTTCTTGTGAAGATTGATGCACTGTTAATCTTGCAGTCAAGTATTTTATACCCACAATGCGTGGTTGTGACCGTCACCCACCCTCCCTGGAGACTAGCCTATCAGCCTTTATTGGAAAAGCTTCCTAATATGAGCCAGAGAGGGCCGTGATACACCAAGGTGTGTCAAGGGGAAAGTAAGGAACAAGCAAGGGGGAGGGGGCAGGTGCAAGTCCTGAGTTACATAGTGACAGTGCATGCGGAGGAGAAGGAGGGAAAACAAACAAACAAACAAACAAACAAACAAACAGACAAAAAAAAGGGATAAACAGGCAGTGTAGCTGATGTATTGTGGCCTTGAGGTGGTTGTGCTCCATGCAGATTATCAGAAATAAACATATACATGTCTACTATACTGTACTGAGAAACAGAAACAAAAGAGAAGTCTATACTGAACACCAAAAATGTGAGAGTCTTGGTGGAGGGGGAAAGCCCGCCTGTAGAGAAGAGAGAGCGCAGTGTGGAAAGTTTGAGAAGCAAGTGGGCCCCTTTGAAGTGATCCCATCAGTTCTTTGTGATGCGTCACAGGGCTGAAGTAACGAACATGCATGCGTGTATTTGAACCCTCCCAATGTGTTTATGAAAACCAACACCAGGGTCCAGGGCCGGCCCTGCGGGGGAAGGGGGGCGGCCCGTCACCCCAAGACCACAGGAGCGCCCAGACCCCACGACCAGGGAGCCACAGAGGCGGCAGGACGCCCCGCAGGCCCCAGGACCAGGGGCGGCAATGGCCGGCCCCCCCAGAGAGCCAGAGACACACCCCAGACAGGTGGGACAGGAGGGCCCACCCACCCACCGCCCGACGCGGACCGCCCACACCCCCCACACCCAACCACCACCCACCCCCGACCACCCGCCCGCCCCCACCCCCGCCCCCCACCCAAAGACGCACCCAGGGACCACCCCCGACCCAAGGCGCCAGGCGCGGGGGCCCGGCACCACCCCCGGGGAGAGAACCAGCACCACACCGAACGGGCCCGCCCCAGGCACCGGCCACCAGCGGACGCCAGACCAGACCGTAGTGAGAGCCCAACCAGGCCCGGGCGAGTGAGGAAGGCAAAGAGGCGGTGATGCCGCAAGGCATATGTCCCCCGCGCATCGGGAAATCCGGAGACCAGGAGGGGCCACCCGCCCGAACCCCCCAGGACGAGCCACCACCCACACACAGGAGAGAGCGACCCACCACGAGCAGTGAATCCCCCATCGGGACCCCCTGGCAGAGGGCCCAAAAAACACAGCCGGTCAGGAGGCAGAACCCCGGTAGGAACCCACAGAGTCCCCAGGCGCCAGCCGGCCCACCCGCCCTAGGGCCACGGGACCCCCCAGACACCGGGAACCCAGCAACACCACCATGATGTAAATGGGCTCCCTGGCCCCAGCCCCCAACCCAGGAGGGCCGGGCCCCACAAGCCACGCCAAGCGTATCAAAAGTGTGTGTTAACCCACCACCCCCCCTCTTACTATGATTCTCCGATCCCTGGCGGAGAATCATTAACCCTACACCGTCAATGTGCATGTGAGTGCCCATAAGTGTGATGTGCTGCATTAAAATTGAGGGACATAGGAGACAGGTGTGGCCAAGGCTGATGGCTACAGCACACTGCTGTCCTGAAGCCCGTGCAGCCATAAGGCACCTGGAACCTGTTCCCATTTGTCCCCCAAAATGTAGGTGTATGTGGTGCTTTAAAATTAGAGGACAGAAAAGGATGGGCCGGGGGGCAGCATGGAGGGCTACCGGACACCACTGTCCCATAGCCTGCCCCATCATGAAGCCCCCCAATCCATCTGTGGTCTGCGCCTCGAAGAGTGAGTGTATGTGGTGCGTTAAAAACTGTGGAGTGTGTGGAGAGTGAACAAAATGTGGTTTAGGAGGCCAGGCCAGTGTGGGCCCGGCCCGAAGGCTGGAGGGATGGATGACAGGGGCCAGAAGGCGGCGCCAACCAGACCCCGGTGCCGCGAGGCCCCCAGCGCCCATGGATAGCGGGCCAGGCGGGCACCAAGGAAACCCAACAGGCCCCCACCCAGCCCCGCCCCCCAAGCAACTGCAGTGCCAGGCCCCCGCAATGGTCCCGACCTGGGTCACACCGCCCGCAGCAAATCGACCCCCAGCAGGAGGACGAGACGCGCCACCACGGAGCACAGAAGACGAGCCCCACCCAGCCCCCCCGAACCCCGAAGCGCAGGAGCACAGGCCAACCCGCAACCCCGCCAGTATCCCCCCAGACCACCACAGACCCAGAGCCGGGCCCCCAGCCCATCCGACCCGCCCCCCCACCACCGGCCGCACACCAACGAGCAGGCCCACACTGCACAGCACCAGAGCACCCCCCGCAGCGGAGCGAAGGGGGGGGGGAGGAGGAGCCCACCCACCCCGCACCACCCAGGGCGGAAACAGCCCCCCAAGGGGGACCGGCCACGCCGCCCCCGGCCCAGGGAGCACGGGGAGACCCCGCCGCCTCCGGGCACACAGGACGAGCAGTCCAGACGCACCGCCCCCAGGGGAAACCGCCCGACCCCGCGACCCCACACAGAGCCAGGGAGCAGGCCCGGATTCAAGGGGGAAAAGGTGCGCCTAACACATGCTTAAGACCTTGAAATCTGATGAACCGCTGTGGTATATTGTGGTGTGAGAGATAGAGGGAATAGGGGTTACATCATTAACAGAAACAGAAACAGGTTACATATGACACAACAGTCTTTACAGACTTGTAATATTTATATGTACAGGTGGCATATGCTCACAGGCTGAGTGGCACTATACAGACATGTTTAGTGAGAGAATAAATGGTGACCATTTTTCTGTAAAGTATGTTAATTGATTTCTGTGGCCGGCAGAAATTTTCTCCAGCGAAATATGTTCTGCAAGGAGATTCAGCCAATGGTTGATGTTGAGGGTCTGTTTATCTTTCCAATTGACTAGGATTGTTTTCTTGGCGATGGCGAGAGCTACAAGAAGAGAGTTGCAGTGGCTGTTTGGGAGGTCAATTGTCATCAGGTCACCAATTAAGCACAGGTTGGGAGATAATGGGATCCTGCAGTCCAAAGTGGAGGAGAGTTTTTGAGTGACTGTTGACCAGAAGTGCTGGACGGGTGAACATAACCAGAGTGCATGAAAGTAGGTGTCTGCAGTGTTCTGAGTACACTGAGTGCATGTGTCAGATTGACTAAAGCCCATTCTATTCATCTTTTGTTGGGTGATGTGTGTTCTGTGGAGTACTTTAAATTGGATGAGCTGTATATTAGTGTGTCTTGTTATCTTAAATGTATTTTTGCATATCTGAGTCCAGAAGTCAGGGTCGGGTGAAGCACCCAGCTCCTTTTCCCATTTTAAAATTGGTAAATGTATAGAGCTGGTCTTTGACAGTAATTTATAAATCTTGAAAAGGTTCTTCTTATTACTCTGAGAAAGCTTTGTAATATGTTTGGCAAATTCTGGTGGCTGCAAAGTGTCCTGAGGCGCTGGAATTCTCTTCTTGATTGTTTTTATCAGTTGTAAATATTGTAGAAAATTTCCATTACTTATTTCAAAAGTTTGAAATAAGTTTGTGTATGTCATAAGTATATTGTCTTGGAAAAGGTGATGGAGATGAGTTACTCCCTTCAACTCCCATGTGCTAAAATGGAGAGGTCTTTTGTTGATTTCAAAGTCCGGGTTGTGCCAGATTGGAGAGAGCAAGCAAGGTTCTATCTGAGAGTTTGTGATTTCTAGTGTTTTGCACCAGGCTGACAAGGTGGAAGCAATCATTGGGTTCTTAAAGCAGTTATGACGTTTGAGTGTAGTGGTGATAAATGGGAGGTCAGAAAGTTTTATATTGTTACAGTCCGCCTGTTCTAGTTCGAGCCAGGAGTTGTAGTCTTCATTAGGGTATAACCATTTCAGTAGGTATTGTAGCTGGTTAGCCAAATAGTAATGTTTAAAGTTAGGAGCGTCCAAACCCCCTTCCAGTTTGTTTTTCTGAAGGGTACTTAGGCTAATTTTTGCTGTTTTGTTCTTTGAGTAAAATTTTATAATTGCAGAATCTAATGACAGGAATCATTTCAATGTGGGAGTGAATGGAATCATGGGAAAAAAATAGTTAATTTGGGGTAGAATTTTCATTTTAACTGTGGCTATTCGACCCAGGAGGGAGATGGGAAGATTATTCCAGCGCTTCAGGTCACCACAGATCTTATCTAGAAGCGGGCTAAAGTTCAGGTGGACCAAGTCTGATAGTTTGGATGAAATATTTATGCCAAGATATCTTATGTTGCCCACAGGGAGAGAAAATTTTTGGTCTGCAGGATTCCAAGAGTTCTCCGTTATTGGCAGTATTGTCGATTTGGACCAGTTGATGGAGTAGTCCGAAAGTTTAGAAAAATTTGTTATGAGATTAAATACTTCATGTAAAGATGATTTCGGTTCTTGTAGGTAAAGTAAAATGTCGTCGGCATATAGATTAATTTTATGCTCTGAATTGGCGGAATGGATACCTCTGATCTTGCTGTTCTGACGGATTGCCATAGCCAATGGTTCGATGAATATTGCAAACAGTAGAGGCGAGAGTGGGCACCCTTGTCTGGTACCTCTCTGCAAAGTGAAGCTTTTAGATGTGATCCCATTGGTGGTGACTGTGGCCATAGGGGAATTATATAAGGCTGATACCCACTTGATAAATGACTCTCCAAAGCCAAATCCACTCAGGGTGGCAAATAGGAAGGACCAGTTGACCTTGTCGAAGGCTTTTTCTGCATCAAGTGACAGAACAATTGTTTTGGCATTAGCCCGTTGTGCTTTACTTATCAAATTAAGAACTCTTCTGACGTTATTACTTGAGTGTCTGCCATTAATGAAGCCTGTTTGATCATTATGAATTATTGTTGCAATTATTTTCTCCAGTCTAGAAGCAAGTGCCTTTGAGATAATTTTGATATCACTGTTGATTAGTGATAGAGGACGGTAGCTAGAAGGAAGTGTGGGGTCTTTGTCTGGCTTTAGTAATAATTTGATTGCTGCTGTATTCATGTGAGGTCTTATACCCCCGTTGTTTTTGATCTCTGTCACTGTCCTGATGAAAAGTGGTGCTAATATAGTCCAGAAATGTTTTATAAATTCAGCAGGAAAGCCATCTGGACCTGGGGCCTTACCTGTTGGCATTTTGTCTAATGCGCTCTGCAGGTCATTAATAGTCAGGGGGGCATCTAAAATATTTCTGTGTTCCGTGGATAATTGAGGTAAATTTAGGTTGTTGAGAAAAGCCTGAATATCTTCTGGGTTTCGATTGTTTACTGTTGAATATAGATTATGGTAGAAAGAATAGAAAATCTGATTAATCTCCTGAGGGGATTGTGTGTAATTTCCGGACGGCCCCTGGATTGTTGTTATCAGAGATTTTTCTTTATTACGTTGGAGCTGGTTTGCCAAAAATTTTCCTGATTTGTTACTGTGTTCAAAGTTATTATATCTTAGTTGCTGTATAATAAATTCAGTTTTCTTTGATAGAATATTGTCCAATTGTGATTTTGCACACTGTAATTGGGTCCATACCTGATCACTTGGATTGTTCGCATATTCCTGTGTTAGTTGTTTAATTTTTTCCTCAATGTTTTTTTCCGCTTGCAATTCCTGTTTCTTTTTGTAGGAGGAGTATGATATAATTTTCCCTCTGATTACTGCCTTTCCAGCCTCCCATATTAAAGATGGAGATAAATTTGGAGAGTCATTATCTTCAAGAAAGTTTGCCCACTCCCGTCTCACCATTTTATCAAAGTCTGGGTCTTTAAGTAAAGAGATATTAAAGCGCCATGTTGGGGACCGTCTATGGATGGTTTCTATTTGCAGATTGAGTGATATTGGTGCATGGTCGCTGATAATGATAGGGTGTATTTTTGTGGTCATTTTTTGTGAGATGGAATTATTTAAGAGAAAAAGGTCAATTCTTGAAAATGAGCGATGCACAGGAGAGAAGAAAGTATATTCCCTCTTCGATGGGTATTTGAGTCTCCAGCCATCGCCAAGCCCAAAATCATCCATATATTCCTGTATTACCTTAGCCGATTGTGATTGCTTTGTATGTACTGAGTTACTAGATCGGTCTAATGAAGCATTTAGGACTGTGTTAAAGTCTCCTCCAATTATAGTTGTCGAGCTGCCTGATAGGTTAGATAGTAGAGAGAAGACTGTGTGAAAGAAGGCTGGATCATCATTATTAGGGGCGTACAGATTAACGATTGTATATAATTTGTTAAAGATTGTTGCCTGAATAATGATGTAGCGGCCTTCTGGGTCTGTTACCGTGCTGTTTAAAGTGAATGGTAGTCTCTTGTGGACCATGATAGAGACAACTCTTTGTCTGTTGTTATAGCAGGATGAAAAAATTTGATTAAAATTTGGATCTTTAAGAGATTTTCCTTCTGACTTTAGCAAGTGGGTTTCTTGTAGGAGGAATATATCTGTTTTCAATTTTGTGACAAAGTCCATCACTTTAATTTTCTTCGCCTGTGAGCGGATGCCATGCACATTCCAGGAAACCAAGTTTAGGTGTGACATTGACAAAGTGGGGGTTTTATCATACTGTGTGAGGGTATGGAAAATAATATGTGTGTGTTTCTGTGTGAGTTTCTCTCTGCGTGGATTTTACATGAGTAGATGTAATTGTTAAGTGTATGTATTACAGTCAACCGATGTGTCATGGTGAAGCATTGCAGAGTTATGGAGCAGAGCATCAGAATATATATAAGCACAGTTAACAACCAGAGGCGCCTGTGTGTTGAGGTATTCACAAACCTGAAAAACAAAGGGGTTACACGGAGTGTATTTGTGTGTGAGGTGAGGGAGGGGGAATGAGTGAGAGGGGAGGGGGGGGACATGAAGGAGGGAAAAAAGAAAACAAAATTGAGAAGGAAAGGGAGAATACTGGGTGGGGTGTGTGAAGTGTACATTTACACCCTGTGAGATTTTTTTTTTTTTCTTCTTCTTCTTTTTACTAAGTCAGTGTTATGTTCATTATGTACACATATGTAACCATACATCCATATGTACATACATACACATCTGCGTATATACATACATACACATAGATATATATACACATATACATATATATATATACCCGGGCCGCACGATTAATTGCATTGCATTCACAGGAATGCTTAGTTATCTGTTGCAGGAGAAATGTGTAAGAATACCATTTTGAATGAAATATACATGCCTATATTTATTTATTTATTTCAAGAATAGTGCAGCCCCAATATATATACATGCATACACACATGTTTTGATCTTTTTTTTTTTTTTTTGTATTCCTTTGATAATATAATTAAGCTATGGTTCTACTTTGTTTTGTGGTTTTAGGGGCACTTATCTCACTTAGAAGAGCCATGGGGTGGTGGTAGAGTTGCGGAACAGCTGCCCATCTATGTACAATTTGTCTCCCACAAGAGAGGTCATATTTCCCTTCTGCCTGTGCTCTTTTAATATAGGATATAACACTTTCCGCCTCTCGTTGATTTCCCTGGGGAACTGATCGTTCATACCGAACGAAGTGCCTTTCAGCTCTCGTCCTTTACTTTTAACGAGCATTTTCTGCTGATAATGTTCGAATTTGGTGATGATGGGACGAGGACGCTGACCTGCTCGGGATCCGAGCCTGTGGACGCGGTGAAAGGTGATGTTGTTGACAGTCTCCGTCGGGATCTTGAGGGCCGTCACCATAAACTTCTTTAAATGGACTTCTGGATTGTCTGTTGTGCTCTCCGGGATGCCAGAAATGATTAAATTGTCTCTCATACTTCTGGACTGCACGTCGAGGACAGTTTCCTTCAGGAGTTTATTTTCCTTTTTGAGGAGATCTACATCTGACGTGACCGCCGCTAAGGTGGAGCGGAGTTCAGCGTTGTTTTGCTGCAGGTCGCTAATCTGCTGGTAAGTGAACTCCAAGCTTACCTTCAGGTCTTTAATCTCCTGGTGAAGCAGACCGAGCACTTCTAGCTTCTTGTCGATGGATTCCAAGACGCTGAATTCGGAGGATAATAAGTCCTGTGTGTCAGTGGCGGAGTCGGTCTTCTTCCTCTTATTGGGGTTGTCGGCAGGGCCCTCCATGACGCACTCGTAGTAATAACGATCGATAAACTCTTCTAGGTCCTCCACTCTGGCTGATGGTGCAGGCTGGAGTTGTCACCCGTTAGGTAATTATATTTGGTTGGCTAACGTTAGTTTGTTGATATCTGATCTAGCAGCTAGGCGCCGCCATGTTGAATCTCAAAATCTCACAGTAGTCTCGCGGTCTCACGCTGCCATCTCACCTCACCTCCTCTCACCTCACCTCATGCCAGCAGCTGCTTAGCTTAGCTTAGCTTAGGGGTCAACAGCTCCTTAAGCTTTTAATAACTGACCATTATTGACTACTGTAGCATTTTTAAAATTATGACAGCAAGTTGTCTTTGTGACTTTTTCTATTCAATATTTAGGTTTGCTGCACATATAGCAGAATTCAACAGCGACTTTCCACTGTATTTAAAGGAGTGTTTTGGGGACTCTGGCATGATAAATCAGCGTTAAACCTTTTGTTTTGTCGCTGGCTGCGTGGATTATATAATGCAACAACGTTTTATTTTAGCTATTGCCTGTTCATGCAGCTGAGTGACCATAACGCATTACGTCTGTTTTGATTGACTTGAAGATGAAAACACTTCGGTAGGGTGTACTATGACAGTCTGTCAACGGGCACATTAGAAAAATAGATGTCCCATATCCCCATATTATCCCACAGCGAAGACGCCAAAAGTAGTTACCAAAAATGACCAGCAGATGTCGCACTGTGTGACATTATGTACAGTATTACATATATGTATATCATATTCACTGCTCAAAGCCCTCCTTACCTGGATTTAATCTAATTACCACAATTGTAATGTAACTTGATTACTTTCCATTACTTTTGGATTACTTCAGTACCAAATATGGTGGAATTTTAGCCTAATATGATGTTTTATGATGGCTTTAGATTTATTAATTATTTGTTCAGCTCTGTCTTCCCCTTTTGTGCAAATGTACATTTAAATTAATAGCTATTAGCTTGATCATTGTATGAATATTTGGTCAGAGGACATAAATAAGAAACTATTCAACATATGGTAAACAACAGCAGTATTAAGTTCCCAAGTGTCATCTTTACATCTTGCCAAAATGTGTTGTAAAGGTATGACAGGTCCCTGTAAGACTTTCATTCTTAAATCAGATCACCACACTGGAACATTTATTTTTTTCTGTATGTCCTATATCACAATGTTTTTGGCCAGACATTAAAAATTGGGTGTCACTAAAAATTAAAGATGTGCCTTCTTTTGAACTATGTCATATTATTTTCTACATGGATGGTAGAAAATGTTCAATGTTTGTTTTTGGGGGTTTGTTTTGTTAAAAGCTTAAGAATCTGCTGTCTATTATAGTAGTGTCTATTTACAGTAGTATTTTTGTGTTGAGTGTCAAACGGAAGAACTTTCATTTATAAGAGTACAGTGAAGGGAAGCACACTTGCCAATCAGAGGGCCCGCCCACCAATGAAATGAAACATGGAGTGGTAAATTTGTTTTGGGTGTTAGCACAGAAAACAAGGAATTGAGCTGAATTTCCATTTATTCGTTGTTGTTTTTTGCCAAAAACGAAAAAAAACGAACCGTTTCTTTGTTTTTGTTTTTTTACCCAAAAACAAAAAAATGAAATAAAGACTCGTTTCTGGGACCAAGAAATTGAGCTGAATTTCTGTTTTTTAATTTTTTTGCTAAAAACAAAAAAAACAAAAAAATGAACCGTTTTTTTGTTTTTTGTTTTTTCTCCCAAAAATGAAAAAACGAAATAAAGACTTGTTTCTTTGTTTCTGATTATGTCAGTTATTCCCAGAAAACAAACGGTTAAAAGGTACCTTGGTCATTTCTGTCTCTACATGGTCACACGTTAACAGTTTTTGCGGGGAGCCTTAAAACGCCACTTTTTATGCGACAAAGTGGCATAAAACGCGCCCGTTTTTTACGGCGTTGAAAGGCGGCACAGTAAACGCCGCTTTTTACGCCGTAATAACGGTCCGAAGAACGCCGTAAATAACGGCGTTTTTCCAGATGGTAATAAGCCCTGCCCTCTGTTTAACACAACCAATAAGTTCAGTGTTTCTGAAACCAATCAGCGGAGAGCACAGCGAGACCAAAACAATGGATCCACAAGACTTGGCTGCTGTGTTGCTCTTTTGTATCGCCAGAGGAATGTATTAGATTGTACATGTATTAGATTACGTATTTCAGATTACGAAATGTAATTCACATACTAACATGGTTAATACATGTCTTAAGATATTTTTTACTGTGTGTCAACAACGTTATTTTTGTTAAAAGCTACAGTGCGTAACTATAACCCTAACCCCAGAACACCATCTAGAATCACATTTCATTATCCGAAATAACAACCCAGTAGCAGTCCACTTTAAACAGGCTAATCATCCAATTATAGCCTTTAGCTATTGTGGTATAGAAAAAGTAGTCCTGCCTAGACGTGGGGGTGATCTAAAGGAGAAACTTCTTAGATGAGAAGCCTTTTGGATCACAGAACTTCAAACTTTTGGGACTAACTTTGGTCTTAATGATGAATTGGACGTGAGTGTGTTTGTAGAAAAGGCTCCCATATCTAACTTATTGAATTGTTGTTTAATTACTTGTACTATTCTGATTGAAGCTTTTAATGGGATTCTACAAAGAATTAATAGTGTTGTCTGCATTTATATGTATTTTCTCTTTTTCCCAATATTTTTCCCATATATAAGATGTTGGTGAAGATAATATTTATATTTGTATTTGATCTTTTTTTCCCTCTTTTTCTCTATCGCCACATATCTTCTATTGCAGTCCAGAATATATTGTTATTTGATTGATTTAATGTCTTAATTGTACACACCTGTAATCAACTAATTGCATAGGTGTGCATATTTCACAAGAGGCTATGGCTGAGAACATTACACTGATTACACTGCCAATTATCAGATTCCATCAGGGAGGCTGATCTTTATACTTTTCTCAGGACTTGTAGACATAGAGCAGGTGAGGATACCTGGAGGGAGTGTTTTGAGCCTGTTACTGGTCTCATTCTCCCCAGCTTCTTCGTGAACCCGTGGGCTGAAGTCCTTCTTGCTGTCCCTTAAATTTCTTGTAGTAATGGAAAGAAAATACAAAACACGTCAATTAAATGACCCAGTTTGACCCTGATAACCTCTCCTCTTCCTCCCAGGCTAAGGAAGTGGGAGCACATTCTGATCAAGACAAAGGAGGAGCTGCACACTGTGATGAGCTCCACTAATTCAACTCCCGCTGCCGCTGCCTCCTCTTCATCCAGACAGCGAGAGACTTCATTCAACCTTTAAAATAATATAATAAAATAGTTTTGGAAGTTTTTTCTGACTTGATTATTGATTGCAGCAGTGTGTGGTGGTGTTCATGTTGCTGTTAAAATTCATACCAGATACACTCCATTTAAAAACCAGCAAAGCAAGTCTTAATACATTGTTTAATTTTACATTTAAACTGCACACATTTCAACAATTTACAGCACTGGAAATGTATTTAAAAAAAAAAAAGCTGTGGAGGATGTAAAGGTGAGTCAAGTTTGAATAGTGGAAGCTTAATTTCCAGTGCAACATCGTTTTAGTAACTGCAAGAATTATGATGAAATTAAAAATAATAGCTGATTGAGTGTGGTAGACAGGTTGCAGCCTTGTAGCTCCAGCAGCTGGGAAAAGCCAGTTTTAACCACTACTGCCACCCTGTGGTTAAAATGTGTAACATCGCCTTATGATCACACCAGTTTGCAGAGATCAGATGTGGCGCAACTTGATATGTTTTACATTAGAAATTGTGCTATGATTACTGGTGAACATGGAAATAACTGTAACGAGTAGCATGTCAAAATAAATGTTTTAGCTAGGATTGTTCAGATAATTGTGACATTAAAACAAAACAAAAAGCAAGACTAATAAATGGAAATTGTATGACGAGGACTTCATACATTTTTAAAAATATTGGAGGCATTATTTGACACAGAGCTAGAGGCAAAACCACTTTGTGCTGCAAAGGGGGGAAAACTTATGACGCTGACACACACAGTCAGCAAGCCCAAGTCTCTCACGGACCAGTGCTCTGGTTGGTTCACGGTTAAATGTACAATACAATGATTAAGGTTTTGTTTATTTTATAAACCGATATATTCTGAGCATAGCGTTTCCAGCCACGGTGATTCTACTTTCATGCAGATCAGTAATTAATCCTTTGAATTTTAGTAATTTCCTCTGGCGATACAAAAGAGCAACACAGCAGCCAAGTCTTGTGGATCCATTGTTTTGGTCTCGCTGTGCTCTCCGCTGATTGGTTTCAGAAACACTGAACTTATTGGTTGTGTTAAACAGAGGACAGGGCTTATTATCATCTGGAAAAACGCCGTCATTTACGGCGTTCTTCGGACCGTTATTACGGCGTAAAAAGCGGCGTTTACTGTGCCTCCTTACAACGCCGTAAAAAACCGGGCGCGTTTTACGCCACTTTGTCGCGTAAAAAGCGGCGTTTTAAGGCTCCCCGCAAAAGCGCCGCTTTTTTACCGCGTTATGATTAAAAACGCCCGTAAAAAGCTGCGTCTTTAGACAGGACACGTTGAAAAAGTGGCGATAAATGGCACTTTCGGCTTTCCATACCTCTGCTCTCTGTATCGCGCACGGCGGAGTTCCTCCACACACACAGGTGAGCACGCTAGAGCGGCTCGGGCCGCATTTTGCTGACTAAACCTGACCCGAGCCCGGTGCAGTTTGTCAGCTGACAAAGTTATTGTTATAGACAGTGCCTTAATAACCATCAAGAGACTGCTGTTATGCACAGAAAACCACGCTGCTGCACAGCAGCGCAGCCGGGCACTCGGTGCTGAGCTTGTGTTCCGTTCAGGCGTTGTCACGTAAATAACATCTTCCAGCGCTTAAATAGGTCATAGCACAAAGCAGCAGCATGTCAAGTGACTTTTTACTTTCAATAAAATTGTATTTTCCTAAATCTTGAGACACCTCATATGTAAGCTAGACAGACATTTCACCTGCTCATACTGTGCACAAATGTACTGTATGTAGCCTAGGCTACTTAGTCCTAAAGAGCCCTTCTGGTGTCAGTATACATAGAAACATCCCAGCAGGCTGTGCTTTGCAAGCATACAAAAAAGTGTGAAAATGTGAAAATTATTTTCCATGTGTGTGCTTCACCTCTGCTGCTACAACTCCATCCTAGGGGAAACACTGCTGTGTGCGTTTTGTGCAACAGGTGGATGTGGTAGTCTACTGGCTATTAGCGTTGAAGTAGAGTCGAGCAGGGCAGAGAGATGGAGGCAAAATATATTAAACCCGGTGTTACTACAGCAGAACTGGAGAGAAGGGGGAAAAATAAATAGAGGTGGGCATGGCTCAAGTAGGGCGCAAAATTATAGAGAGAGAATGATTGACAAAGATTGCCGCTGCCCTGACACTGTCATATTTGTGTAGGAATTAAGCTACAATACATGACATATGTTGTTTTAATTAATAAATACAGTGTGAATAAAGATTATATAACATAAAAATAACTGCAGTCTTTGTTATTTGATAGCCACTTAAATTAAACAATTTTTATAGGGCAAGTAAAAACTGACTTCGGGCAAGTCGATCTCTGACCAACTTGCCCCACCGGGCAAGTGAAAGAAACACCTTAGCGTTGAACCCTGTAATACATACCCAGTCTTTCAGAATGCTTTCAATTATGTGTGGATGCATGTAGCCTACTGTATGCGTTCGTGAGTATGGCGGTGCTTATGGGGCGTTGGTCCGGGATGTGTGTGTACGAGGCTGGGAGGGAATCATCACAGTATACCCACTACAATAAACTAGACAACACCACTGAGTGGAACACCCCGCACCTGGCCTTCCACCGTTTCCCGAAGGATCCCGGCAGGTAAGAGGATCAGAGCAGCCAGTTTTGGTCAAAAATGATAAAGGAAAAAACGCTCTTTGGAAATATTTAGTGAAGTGGAGGAGCAAAAATTAAGCTAACCTGGTCAGGAATTATCAATGATCATCTGATGAGGTACTGATGAGGATGAGGGAGAGTGGAAGTGGAATCCTGCCGTGCCAACATCCATGTTTCCAAACGTTTCATCAGCCGAACAGGACGAAGTTACACAGTTGCAGATCAATGTAAATACAAAGTAGCTTGTGAGTTCCTGGCATGTGTGCTGCGTTGCCTGGCAACGGACTGGGGGAAATGTTTGTTTTCGCGGAGATACATAACATAGGCTACTTAAATAATTTGTTTCATCACCTTTTGTTAACATTTCCTTACTCAGCATTGCTGTTTAAGCTGTTGTTGACCTGTTGTATAAAAGCAACATCACACTCGAGGTCGTGATGTTGTATTGTCACGGCTGTAATTGTCTTCAGAGCTGTGACAATATACATTATGTGGCAAGACTACGAGGGTTAAAGTTACTTTGATTAGTTAGCAATATCCGACAACGCCACCTAGGGGAATTTCACCCCCAGGAAATCTATTAAAACACAAAACACTCTAGCTCTGACAAAAAGGTCACACAGGTACGAGCAACACAAGAGACAGACGTGATTCCTAGATAAATTATACACAATATAGTTTTATTAATAACATTTTAAAACTTTCAATCTTGGGCAAGATCTCTTGGTGGATGTGTGCGCAGCATAAAATAGTAAGTGGCCAAATATTGCACAGTCTCCCGGGGCCTTCTAGCGGTTTGATTAAGTTCGTGTAATAGAGTACAGGAAGGACGGGCACAGGGCTGAGGGCTCACCTGGCAGAGATGACTAACTGAGGGAAAGGGGGAAGGGTCCTGATGCTGCACACCACACGTGAAGAAAAAAATAACCCACACTGTTGAATAACACCCAAGTGCACTACTGTACAGGAAGTGAAGGGACCACCACCACGGGGATCAGTCAGTCACTCGCACACACCGGCCCAACAGCTCCTGTCCAAAACAAACAAAAGATTCAAACTGTTAGTCAGGGCAAAAAGGGGCAAACCAAATAAAATAAGCTGCCCCGACACCATACTATTCCAGGCCCAATAGGTTACCACCAAAGTAAACTGTGCTGCTAAATGCCACTTACCCACACACACGGTTAACCCAGTAAACAAAACACAAGAAAAGAAAAGAAAGAAAGAAAA
This sequence comes from Epinephelus awoara, assembly GCA_035609425.1. Classification (NCBI taxonomy): domain Eukaryota; kingdom Metazoa; phylum Chordata; class Actinopteri; order Perciformes; family Serranidae; genus Epinephelus; species Epinephelus awoara. The sequence continues at coordinate 42,042,549 of CM069300.1, forward strand.
CAGTTTCTACCAAAGAAAATCACTAAATGACTAAACCCAAAACCTACAGAAAATAATCAATTGATAACAAATTACAAACTCTAAAAGGAAAAAAAACAATTTCTGCAAAAAAAAATAACTAAATAACCAAAATCCAAAACCTAAAGAAAATAAATTGGTAAAGAATCACAACACTATCCACAACAACAACAAATGTAAATACAATACCAAAAAAAAAGATTAACCAAGGGCTACTAGGTTAGTTGATGCGGATCAGTCTCAATGGTGCAGCTTTAAATCACACACTACATTAAATTCCGCTGCAGAGAACAGCACCACATGCGATGCCACGCTCAGTTCTCGTCCTAGAGAAGTTACTCCGGGTGTATTAAAGCAACACGCACACCTAAGGTTTGGTTTAAAAGAACCAAACCCGGAACACCATAACAATCTTTTAAGAGAACAGATGCAAATGCGCTTGCCGCGATGAACCCATTGACAGAACAGCAGTAGCGCAGCGGCCCACGTCACAGATGGAGCCACCTGCTGTGATATTAAACAGACTAAAATTACTACACCGAATTACAATTAGATGGATCAAAACGAGCAAATTCACGCATACCTACCAGTCAGTTGAGGCTCAGCTGTACAGGCAACAGGGGAGGTAGCGGTAAACGGCTGCAGCTTAACTGCCAACAGCAATCAGAAACCAGTGTCACATTTCATATGCAGCCCAACAAAAGCACATTAAAAAAAACACCAGACAGCAATGAGCCAGCCTACCTCGGGGATCCGACGCAGCGCGTGGATTATTACGCCTGGCTCCGAGGCCGCCACTCCCGACTCCAACCTCTGGCCCAAATACAAACTGGCTCTGCTACAAAGCAGAAGGCGCATCAGACATGCCTCTAACCTGACCCAGAAAAGCAGAGATCTCATCAGGACATACCTGGCAAAAATCAACGGAGGAAGTCCGACAACCAGCGTCTCAAGACAGCCACATGGATCCAACACGCCACGCCAAACACGCTGCCGACGCACACACAGGCCTCCGGAAAAGGTAGGATGACGCACATCCGAGCCGCGCAACTCTCCTCCAAATAAAGCCTTCCACAGCGCCGCCCAGTAATCAAGGTGGAATAGCCCACACCGCTGCTCACCCTGATCCCACACACACACACACACACACACACACACACACACACACACACACACACACACACACACACAACAGGAGTGGAGACTGGCTGTGCCATCCTACCACAATTACAACATCACTCCCTCTCGTGTGATATTGCTTAAATATAGTCATGCAAGTGTTTACTTTTTTTCTTCGTTTTCCTTGCTTCTGTTTTCCTCTTCTTCTTCTTCTGTTTTGAATCTCATTCTCGCCCGACTTCGACCTTGTGAGGCGGGTACAGCTGACCATTCACCCAATCATGCTCATTGTTCAGAAACAAACGTCACCTGTAGCTCATGCTAAGCAAAGTGTGATTGGCTGGAAACATGTCACATGGGAACAGATGCCTTCAGGGCTCACAAAAAAAAACTTCGGTATACTGATTACAAGCACACATTCATGAAATGGTCAAATTATCATACATTTGGCCTTATTTGGGATTATTGATCGTACATTGAACAGAGGGCCAAATTACCATACAAATACGATAATTATCGTACACCTGGCAACGCTGAACAGAATAGACCCACTGGCTATCGAAAACACACGTTAGGGGGGATTAGGAGCTGGACTCCGGTCTGTTTTATCCTCATCCCGGTGATATGAGTATATGTTGGATGTGTTCCATTCACAACGCCTACAACTGCAAAGCAACACCGGCACACAATCCCATTCTTATGCATAACTCTCTCTCCGGTGCTGTTGTAGCTGAATGAAATGGTCAAATTATGAGCTTTTGTAGCTGATAGGCACACCGGGAGCCGGCAGGTAAGTCTTCCTGTTTTAATTTGCGCTTATCATAGTGACTGATTCGCATGTCATTCTGTTTGTAGTACTAGTCTCAACATTTATTGTGTTTCATATCACAGACCCACAAATATTGATCCATATCTCATAATCATGCTTTGATTACCTGCTGTGAAACAACATGACTCACGCATTTAAAATGAACATTAGCTCTTCTGAGCTCATTTTGGTAAAACTAATGCAAACTAATTAGTAACTTATTACTTTCAAATGAATGACTGCTGCCATCCCCTGACCGAGTGGAATTGACCAGATAAGTTGGAACCTGTATGGATGATTGGCAGTTTTTAGGGGAGTCAGATTTCCCTCTTTCGTACAGTGGAGGAAGATGTGACCCCTGATCCCCTGTGGTGATTATGCTAATGAACTGGTATCTACACCCTGTGAAATCTCAAATATCTTTGAAGATTCCTTTTGTTTACTATATTCAGGAATAGAAGATGACATTATTTTTTCTCTTAACATCTTAGTAAGGGTAAGTAATGATAAGACAGAGGGATGTCGTATGCTGTAAAGCCCTGTGAGGCAAATTGTGATGTGTGATATTGGGCTTTATAAATAAAATTGATTGATTGATTGATTGATTGAAGAATCTGCTTGATGCTGAAATGACAAGTAACTAATGTTTCCTGTTTCCTTTGCTTTTAATCAATTTAAGCACTTGCATTAAAAAAATTCAAGCCCTCCTCAAAGTGTTGGCCACAATAAAGGAAAGACCTAAAGAACAGGGGACCTGCAGATTCTCTCATCATGTATACCTTTTTCAATTCAAAATACAGATTCAAAAATATTAGTCAAACTACCTAGCCTGGAAATCCAGACCCAAATCTAGAAAGATTTAGGGTCTGGCTATGAGTAATGAAAATGGCCCAACTCAAGGGGCGGCACCAAGCATATATTTGAAAATATCCCTGCACACAATTGGATAACACTACAACCAGTCAGAACAATACACGGAGTGACGTATCCAGAGCTTAGCTACCAGTGGAGCTAACTGGTAGATTAGACTCTTGCCGTATCCAGTCGGCAAAACAGCAAAAATGTCCTTCTTGCAAAGGAAAGATTCGAGCACCATCTTCTGTTCCTCTTTTAGAGAAACTCTTTCATTGTAGCGACCAAAGCTGTTTCAAACAACTGGTGTTCATCCGTAGCCATCTTGCAATGTTTACTGACTGATTCCGGACTTCATCGTCGCAGCACTGTCATCATCTGTTTAGCTCGCCTCTGGCCCGCCTATATCGGATACACCGATGTGATTGGTGCAGCTCGGCTCCAACGGCATGGGTAATGAGTATCATTACTGATTGCCAGAGTGACTTGCTGAGCATCTGAGCATTTAAATGATAAACAGCATAAGGTGCCTCCATGAAAAAAAATTGATGTTTAAATGTGCAAATTGAATTAATTCCTCTGATTTGATGTGATAGTCTCATCACATCAGGTCAAAGTGCAAGGGTCAAGGTCATGTTGGTAATGGTTTGACATCTCGGGTATTTCCAGTTGGAGGATGGCACAAAACAGGGCTGTGCTATCTCTTTAACGTTTTGCTTTGATTTGAAAACCTTGAACTGAACTTAAAGAGTAAAGTGACTGAGTAAAATGCCAGAACACAAACAATTTCATGACACACAGATGATGTACTTCTGTTTATGAATGATCCAAGTCTATACTAGCTCTCATCAAGGTCATGTTGGGATTCACAGGACCACAGAGATCATTTGGTAAAATCTAATCGGAACATTTGAAGGTTTTTCCTCTGCATGCTCTTTGTCTTCAGCCAAAGAGAGCTATGTGACCCCCATCTCCACAGGAGGTCTCACCTCACACCTCAGTGAGACTCAAGTCCCAAAACTTGATTGGACAGGACCTTTACAGTGACATGTGACTCTGATGTCACAGGCATCTGTAGAGGGTCGGCTCCCTTCAGACAACTCTTTCTTACTCGGGAACTGCGGAGCAACCCACACCTTTTTCCTGCTGGGCCTGGAACAGCCCAGATGCTAAGACCCTTGCTCCTTGCCCTGAACCATCAAAGATGGGGCAATTGATCACTGACTCTCCAACCTGAATCAGAAAGTTAGAGGTTTGCAACTAGCTTTCCAGCAACAAGGAACTAAGTGAGTTAGCACCCAGTGTCTAACTCTGCAAGGACCCCGAGCGACTGGCTTCCTTGGATCAGAACCTTTGGAACAAGGACACAGCAACGACTGCAGCTGGAACCACAGCTCTTCCCAGCCTTCTTCTGCCAGCTAACAAAGCAGTACACCACCAAGTGACTCTTTCTCTCATTCACTCAAGGATCGGTAAAGTAACAACTGGGCATATCTTCATCACAGCTTTACAGGCTAAGCAAGACTGTTTAACTTGTTGTATATGATTTAATGCTGTGGTGGCAGGGTGAGCGCTGCTACACCTCCGCCCTTAATTGGCATCAGTTGGGCCTAATTTCAGCTGTCGGAGCCTAATTGCGCAGTGGTGGCACCTGTGTTATTTGGTCTTCCCCTCACGGGCGTGCTGGGCAGCGTATTATGGTGTCAAAGCTGCCGTGACTCTTTACAGCGGTGTTGGCCGTTCCTGTTATGTGCAGCTTCGGAGGGGACTTTGAAAAGCGTGATTTCTGCTCTTCCTCACTTGAGACAGTGACTGGGTGTGAGCTGTGCGTTAAGCTCCCTCCTCTCCAGTAAGCTCACTCTGTTTTTTTATTTCTACTTCTGCTAGTTCTGTTGACTTTATGTTAACAGGGTGTCCTGCTCTCTGTCCTGCTGTAGCTGAGGCCACAGCTTGTGGCTTCTTCTCCTCCTCTGCGCTCTGTGTGGGGCTGCACTCCGCAGCCCCCAGCTGGGCATCCCGAAGGACGGCTATCCACGGCCTCCAGCCCCGGTGCGGCTGCTTCGTTTTCCACTGCTGTTCTGCCGGTTTTCCACAGACTGATTAAAGCACACTGTAACACGGCTGTGCATTCATGCGGCTTTGGACTTCCATCCCACCATGACTTTATTTGGGTTATTTGGGGTTTTTTTGCCTCTTAATTAATTCATTTAATTCAATTAACTAATTTCTTGGGTTATTTGGTGTTATTTTCTCTCATTTGTTTATTTGGTTTATTTGGTTAGGTTATTTGTAATATTCTTTTAATTTTGGTTTAATACTCAGCTGTTGGGTCATCTGTTAGTGGGCTTACTTATACTCCTGGTCCCCGCCCACAGCTGAGTTTTGGTGTTAAGTTTGTTTGTTTTCTGCATTAATATATTGTTACATTAGTTTCATACTATTTAGGTTGTTATCCAATTAATTAGGTTAATTCTTTATGTGTGTGTGTGTTTGTAGTAGTTTTTAGAAATTATCTGAACTGTATACAATGGCCTGCAGGGCAGTTTCAAGACACTCTGGGGGCCCCAGGCAAGAGGCACCTTGGAGGCCCCCAACACTCCTTCCGTCTCTGCTACACTCCTGTTGTCTTACAGAATGCAAATTGAAGCCTATCTGTATAACCTAAGTGTTGATGTTGTTACAGAAGGTAAATAAATCACATCAAATCAATTAGTTCTCAGGTTGAACCCAAATAAAGTGACTGATAACTGATCAATTTATGAAGTGACATAGTCACGCAAAACTGATATTGCAGTTCTCAAGGAACTGTGGTGCTTCATATCACAGCGGTGCCTGGATAGTATAACGTGTGTGGTTGTGCTGCTGCTGTGGTCCTGCCTGATGCCTCCTGCTGCTGCTGTTATCATTAGTCACACTTCTACTGTTATTATACACATATGATTATTGTCACATATGTATACTATCAGATATTAATATATACTTTCAATGTATTGTACCACAATAGCCAGAATTGTAATTATAATATTATTACTTTCATTAATGTTGTAAGCTACTGTCATTACCATCTGTCCTGCATCTCTCTCTGTCTCATGTTCTTTGATTTTTCAAGCGCATTCAACACCATCCAACCCAACATACTCAAAGACAAGCTCACAGAGATGGCAGTGGATCCTTCCTTTATCTCCTGGATCACATATTACCTGACAGGAAGGCCACAGTATGTCAGGTTGGGGAACTGTGTTTCTGGGACATTAATGAGCAGCACAGGGGCTCCACAAGGGACTGTCCTGGCTCCATTCCTGTTTACAATGTACATGACAGACTTCAAATTCAACTCTGCCCAGATCCCTGGCATATCTAAAATGTCCTGACATCAAGAGTCGGGCAGGCTATGAAAAGAAATAAAAGCCCTTTTTAGATAAGAGTTGTGCAAATTTGCAGGAAAGCCCAATCAGTCTTGGGGCAATGGGGGGCATGACATGTAGCTTAGCGTGTGACATAAACCGTGATGTGGGAAGGAAGCTGCAGCTGGCCAGTCCTTCGGCCCGTTCTTCACCGTTACCGTCATTTGAAGGGGAACTAATGTTTTTTTCAACCTGGGCCCTATTTTCTGATCTACTTTTGTCTAAATGAGTGATAGGATGTTCAGTATTTGACATTTCTCCAGTACAAATCTAGGGCTGACCTGCCTGCAGCCTGTGAGTCCGCACTATATTAAATAATAGGGCACTCAGACAGTGTCAAACAACGTCAAAATACGTCCACTAAAAGTGCACTTTTTTTTCCACACAGATAGGCTCAAATTGTTGTCTGTGTTTACCTCTGCTTGTTGCTGCTCCCTCTCTCTCCTCGTCCGCTCTTCAATTTCAGTGAGCTCCGTGTACTCTGGTTCAAATAAATACGGGTGGTCATCAAATTCAAATGGCTCATCCAGATCCAACTGGTCAAAATTGGGTAAAATGTTTGCTGAGGCAAGTCAAAACAATCACTCAGAGAGTGAAAGTGGCTCTGAAATCTCATGTCTCGCAGATTTGAGTTGTTGCAGGAAGTAACCGCTGGAGTGACCTTACTAAACGCAAGGAGTTACTCTGTTTTGAGTAGTCATGACTGAATTTTTTACCCAATTTTGACCAACTGGATCTGGATGAGCCATTTGAATTTAATGACTGCCCGTATTTATTTGAACATGGAGTACACGGACATACATGGATGCAGGGCTCATTGAAATTAAAGAGCGGACGAAGAGAGAGAGAGAGTGAGCAGTGCTACTTCAGTAGCACATATACTAAAATTGCAACAGGCAGAGGAACATGTCCGAATCCAGCTAAAACGTTCATTTCTCCTTTTCGTTATGTTGACGGATAATTATACTAACAATCCGAGCCTCTGTGTGAAAAAAAATGCACTTTTAGTGGACGCATTTTGACGTTGTTTGACATTGTCTGAGTGCCCTATTATTTAATATAGCGCATGCTCATGGGCTGCAGGCAGGTCAGGCCTAGCTTCGTACTGAAGAAATGTCAAATACTGATCACTCATTTCACTCATTTACATATCACTCATTTAGACAAAAGTAGATTGGAAAATAGGACCCAGGTTGAAAAAAAACATTAGTTAGACAATAGTTTTGTAAAAGATTAAAACTTGAATTAAAGCCGGTGCAGTAGCTGGACCAAACAAAGAAAAAAGTTTCCATTCAAGTTTCACTATAGAGGGGCGCCAGTGGCTTGGTGGTGGAGCGGGTGCCCCATGTGCGGGGCTGTTGCTGCGGCGGCCCGGGTTCAGCTCCGGCCTGTGGCCCTTTGCTGCGTGTCGCTCCCTCTCTCTCCCTTTCACGCTTGTCTGTCCTATCCATTAAAGGCTAAAAAACCCCCCAAAAATATCTTAAAAAAAAAAAAAAAAAGTTCACTATAGAGCCCCGAGAGGTGTCATCCTCACAGACAGCGGCAGCACTGCAGAGAGGATGGCTTAGTTGCACCTGAGTTAATTTATGGTTTAGGACTAGATGAATCAGTCACAGATGATGGGGACTTCCCCTCTATCTGATTTGCTGAAATTACTTATGGTGACGTCAGTCGTCTTTACAGCAATATTTTTTCCTGGAATAAATGCTATACCTTAGTATTAGGTTTATTTAGATGAGAGGGAGCCACTTTTAGGTACATTATACATTGTATGCATATTCAGACCTATCAGCTACTCAAGTAAAAGTAGTAACACCACAATTTCCAATACGCCAATTCAATAGATAATAGAAGTTGCTTTTAGAATACAACTGAAGTACAGAGGGATAATCTGCACAATGTACTGTAAAAATTAAAATGTCTTTTTCTGAAGTTCTTAAATGTTTAACATTGTATTATTTTATGATATGATAATGTAATTTGGAAAAAAGGACACTATGGCTGTCAAATAAATGCAGTGGAGTCAAAAGTACATTTTTTTCCTTTAAAAGTGAACTTTATTCTTAACTAGATTTACTGCCTTGCGGTTTTGTCTGCAGACCTGTCAAATTGCAGTTCTAGTTAACATCCATGTCTGTTAAAAATAAACATGGATGCTTTACAAAAATATTCAACCTGGCAGCACAGAACATCTATACAATCAGCACAGTTTGAAGGTGGACACCCAAGATTAGAGTGACCAGTTCAGAATCTGACCAAATGTCTCCCCTCTGTTCCCGAGATATGACATTGAGTAATGGCCAGAAGTGTCTTTGCAGGCAGTATGATGGCACAGAGAAGTTGACCTTTGGGATAAAAAAAATCTCATCACTCTCATCATATCCTATTAGACATTTGTGTAAAATTTTGTCATAATTAGCATAACTTTTGAGTTACGGCCAAAAACATGTTTTGTGAGGTCACAGTGACTTGGGCTCAAAATGAACTGATCACAATCTGGTCAAAAGTCCAAGTGGAAGTTTGTGTCAAATTTGGAGAAATTACATCATGGCGTTCTTGAGATATCACAGGGATGCAAGATCACAGTGACCTTTGACCATTAAATACTAATCAGTTCATTGTTGAGTCCAAATGAACATTTGTGCAAAACTCTAAGAAATTAAGATGAGGTGTTGTTGAGATATCGTGTTTACAAGAATGGGATTTACAGAGGGATGGACATACAGATGCACACAAATACGAACAGACAACCGGTAAAACATGACTCAGTACCTCAATCATACTATAAAATGTACTGCAACTAAAAACAATGTTATGTAAATGTACTTATTTATATTCCCCTGAAAACAGCAAATCATTTACTGTCAACTCAATTCAATAGTAAATATGACAATCGGTATGAAAACAATAATGCAGGTATGTATGGTTTGTATTCAACAGATTAATTTATTAATTATTGTTACACAATATAAGTATGCGTCTCCACAGAGAGGAGCAAGCATCATTCCAGACAGCTTGACCCATCCTTGCTGTCACACCTCTGTGATCCAGTCAGTGTGAGGAACCACACACTGTGGCTGCATACAGCCATTCACTCCTCTACAAGAGCTGCTGGAGTTTTAATTGGCAACTTCTACTGAGAGCCACAAGAACACAGCAAATCAATATCCAACCAGAAGAAAAACAAAAAATAACCTACCAAAACCTAAAAAATTATAAACAATCATACAAACCAGAAATAATAGAAAACTATACATGATTGAATGTGCTTGATGTCATTTCTGCATTACAAATAGCCTATTTACCATTTCACATACATACAGATTGATTTCATGTTTGGTGCTCCACCAATTAATGGAGCTGTACTCAAATGTGCATGTATCCAACTGTCAAATCACAGCTCAGGGATAGAGCCAAGGGAAGGAAAGAAAAACTGTTTCCATCTTAAGACTTCAACCACAAAATCAGAACGTGACTAAATAAAAATTAAAGTGAAAAGACTCTGAGGAAACAAACCTTTTCAAAATAAAACAGAAACTAAAGGGAGAACCCTGAAAAGGGTGCATCAAGGAGAAGCAGTAATGGACTGGAAATATTACAACTGCATATCAGCCAGAAGACATAGTTGCATCAGACCTTCTCACAGCCACTTAAATACTTTCTTTACTCTCTCATATACGTATATATAATATACAAACCCTTTAAGTCAGTCAACTAATCCCATATCAAAAAAATGATTGCAACAAGAAAC